>LUCH01005105.1:17503-31545 GCA_013368495.1 Paragonimus heterotremus | reverse complement strand
CATAAACCACCCGTCCATGTTTACCCCCTTCATGATCCCCTTGTAAAATGTGATATAAATGTGATGTATTTAGTCTGCTGATGGTTCACTGAAAACGAGCTTGTTCGCTACACTGTATTTTTTAAATAAATAAGTGTGGACGTATCTTGGAGTCGGTCACTGGAATATGGTGATCTGAAGCGAATGTCGCCAGCCATACATGTACATATCTGCGTATGGTGACCAACCTGTCGCATAAGTGATGTAGCGGTGCACGGGCCGAATTTGTTCCTTCCTTCGTTGTGGCTTCCATCGCTGGCCTTTCCATGGATGCAGTCCTGTTGCGGCATCAGGACCTGCTCACACATTTGCCGCCCATTGTGGTGATTGTCGCTGAACCTATTTATGCTTACTATTGTTTTATTACATTGCTGACAATAAGTTATACAATTGCGCTCGAAAAATGAAATTACTTGCTTTGCCTAGTTTGGTTGTTATTACTACTGCGTCGAAGTTAGCTCTGGGGCTGAGCTAATTCAACTACTTCATTTCTGTGTTTCTGGACCCATCACGCCCATATAAAAACTCCGTCTACTTTCGGCAAGCGAACTCCCATATCCTCTCTCAAGTTATTATTTGGACTAAATTCGAAAATGAACTGCTAGTTTTCGCCGCGATTCCACCAACCAAGATTGTATACAGCCCATGCTGAATGATTCATATTCAACAACATCACGCAGTAGAGGAAAACAGACATATAGTGGCTAAGAATAAAATGCTGGATGTCTTAATAAAAGCAGGTGTACATCGCTAGGCTGTCAGTGGCGATGAAACAAACGGGTGCAAATAAATAGTTACAACGATTAAACAAGTCCCGGCAGCCAAATAATTAAACTTACGGAAGCTGTTCACGGGTTTTCGGGACGACCACGACAATGTTGAAAATTAACAGCATCCGGGATGTAAGAAGGTTAGGGCTCTGCCTCGAAAAGGCTAGACACGATTGGAGCTGCGATGACTTTCGCGGTAAGGTGGAGCTATAAAACCGAATGAGACCCCTGTGCCATCCTCTAGCGACTGCGCAAACGGAGTGACGGGCAGACCGGTGTGCAAACAGTCTGTACTGTGCTGCAAGGGCACTTTAGTAAATCTGAACAGCCCGCGCAAAATGATACGAAAGTATCGATTTACCAAACTGAAGCGAAGGCGTTGCTATGAAAAAATGAAGAATCTTCATTTGGGAATAATACGAAGAATATTACAGACTCGTGTTTCTGTCCACTTGACTGCGGTCACTGACAAGTGTAATATCAAAACGTTTTCTAGTATATCCTGAGGCAGGACACAAGAAAACTACTTCCATTTATCCACCAACTTACCAATGACTACCGACCCCTCCTAGCTGCAGTTGAATGTTCCCCCTGGTAAGTCGAATTTTACGCGAACATTTTCTGCTGTTATTGTGGTCCTATTACTGTTAATTTGTTGGTGCCCAGAGCAACGAACTTTGCCCAGTTTTCGCATCTTTTATTGCGTCGATCATATTGCGCACTATTTGATTAACATTTTGTTTGCCGTCGCAAATGCCTCGTCTCGTTCGCTATCTCCGTCACCCATCATTCCTAATTACATCAGTCATTTGCTGCCTCGTGTAGTGACCAGCGATCGTGTGGCTTCTCTAAGGATTCGGCTGCAACCGTGTCTTCTCGCCTGTCCGTTCTGTACGCATGATTCTGCGTATGTCCGCAACAGGAGGCCCGATACGAACTTCGTGCCACTTTCTTCAGTCTTGCAACTAATTGCACGCAGTGAATGCTTGCCCTTTTCTTAACGACTCATCTATTATTTCATTGTTCGAGGTCGTTTAACACGAACCTTTTCGAGCGTTGTTTAACGCACTCGAAGGTTCCACGCACGTTTCGCTTGACGCGCTTTTGAGCACCGCCGAGTGGGCTGTGGCTCATCTCACGCTCCTCTTCTTTTTCCCTCTTGGTTGCTGCCGTTCGTCCCAGACTAGGCTAGAGCTAACTACTTATCATATTTCCGAATACTGCTGGAAATATACGGTTTGATTCCAAACCCCGTTGTGTTCTCTAGTTCGATGCCTGTTGGGATTACGTTACGATTGCCCTTTAGGAAAGATGCATTGAATTGTTAGTTGACGAGGGTCTCACGCATACCAACTTGTCCCCTACAATATGCATATTCAAGATGGAAACTTGATAGAGTCCAAGTAGTAACAGCGATTATCATCCACTTTTAATAGAGTTGAAGGCATTTCTAAATCCAGCATGCTGTACGCGAAGTGCGAACTGAACAAAGAACCCTGGAAAACAAAAACCACGAAAAAAGTAGAGAAAACAAGGCAGGAAAAAAAAGAATAATGGAGAAAAAATTATTGCTGACATTTTATAATCGAATGGTTAATGAGAAGAAGAGGCTGACGTGTGAACTGACAACAAGAATCAACGAGACTTGTAACAGACATGGCTTTACTACATCAATAATCAAATTTGTGTGAAAACGCATTATAAACCCTTACGTGGAACCTAAAATTAAAATATGATTCCTCCAGATTGCTTTTTTAATTAAATGACCTTCGTAAATCTAACGGTTCTTTCCTGTCCGCGATTAATTTCTGAGTGTCGGCGCTTTGATCTTCCGCTTTCATTGTCTTCGGCTCCTTGAAACCACTTTATGAGGAACGAGCGACTTCAACAACGCAATAAGCAGCTTCGGACCAGCAACCGCCATGGACTTCGCTGGAATGAAGAATAATCCCATTGCGGCAGGAGTAGATGAGGCTGTTGCCCTACTATTCGCTGCAACGGTTGAATTATATGTTGTCCACAGAACTCACAAGAACTGTGCGGGTCGCGGATCGCCTCAACAGATGGAACTGAGCGGGTGACTTTCACCATCTGATCTTCTTCGTCATCTTTAATTTAAAGTAAATATGATCGAATACAGGACCACCAGGTTTCTCTGATGAAATAGTTTTATTTTCCAAGGCGGCAGATCGTAGACGTTCCCGGCGTATTCGAAGATACGGCGTGTACGACGATACAACCTTCGCCCGGAACTCATGATGTATCAAAATTCTATCAACCAGATGGCTTCAGGGATATGAAGATCAAAATTCAAACACCTGGGTGGAGAGTAGTCTTCACGTCAGTCTTTAGCATGCCCTTACTGAATACTAAAAATAGGTTATATTACGCATATACTCAAAATGACGTATGTTTTGTCTAAGATTATCCATAGAACGTCACACAAACAATAACGCGAAAAGCGACCAAACCAGAGGCACGTGACAATCAAATGATTCAGAGCTATCAAACTAGCCTGGCTGTACAAAATTTGCACTCAAATGACAACCATCTATTTCGTGGGCAGATATACCTATTGCAGTGAAAAATACCATTTCAAGGATATTCACAATCATTATTCGACCAAAAAATTGGTCCCAAGATTACGTGTCGTTCACTGAAGCTTCTCATTTTTGGTTGGTCGGTGGAACAGAAAAGACAGGCTAAAGCCTGACCTTCTTTTGGCCAACTTGGCCAGATCAGCCAGGTGTTCACTGGGTATTGCCGCGTACCCACTGATGTCACCTTTCCGATGTAACTTCAAAATCGATCACTAACATCGGGGCTAACGCGTTGTCGTAGGTATTACGGCTTCACTGTTTGCTGTACCTTGATTTTACGTCATCTCAATTGATGTAGGCCACGTACTCTCTAATAGCGATGTTCTAGTATATCACCTGTGGAACAGCACACAACCATCGCGACAACTATTTGAATTTTCAAGGTCGGTTAGAGCCGCTGAGAACATTCATCTTCTTTGGAGGCTGCCTTTTAGTTATGCTAGAAGTTCTCTTATGTTCACCTCACAAGATAAGTTTGCATTTTTTTTTACAGTGAGTGAGCCATCAAGTAAAGTGTCTTTGCAGCTTCACTCGATTCCTCATAATGACTTCCAAATTGCTGGTGGATCTTGAATATGAGCATGTGATGAAAATCCATGCGATTCACGGCTTGTCCAATCCAAGACACAACAGAATATCTAACAACCCTGATAGCACAAATCTGGGTATAAGCTAGCGTATACCCGCTTTAAACCAGGTTTTCAAACTGGGTTTTCAGGAGCACTATTGAAACACAATATCCCCTTGAAAATCCGGTTTTAAAATCCGGCGAATACCCATTCGAAAACCGGGTCTGAAAACCCAGTGAATACCCACTTGAAAACCCGATTTGAAAACCCACTTAAAGACCCGGTTCAATATGTTCCTGAAAACCAGGTTTCCAAAACCCATGGCGGAAGTACACTGCACTGCATACATTGAAAACTTTGCCACCAAACGATTAGGCCAATTAACCGCACGAAGGCTGCTGGTAACAGGTAGTACGAACTCACCTAAAAACTCCATTTCACGAACCTAAGTAAAGCAAGCGGTGCATACTTACGTCTTATTCCATGTTCCGTGCAGAAAGAGAAAATACCACTGATATATACGCATGTTATATTGTACATGGTTAACAAATTGTAAGTGGGTCAAGCATCACCGTTGTTCTTTTGATAACTCCGTCTTACTAACGTTTTCTTACGTGAACGGGAGTTATGCAACCACTCCCGGATTGCTGAATTTATGCTGACCTCCGTAGCACTGGAAAACGCAGGTATAGTTTTAACGGCCACTGTTAATGATAATTAAAGTAGTCTTTAGAATTGCACGTTCATTATATGTAACCCACTTTTGGTGCATTCATAGAGTCTTGTGCTTTTGAGATCACGCTTTCCGTTCAACCCCGAAATATTGGTTCTGTCAGCGTAATCTCCGTGGATATTACGCGAAAGAATGTTGTGCAACAACTCCCCTTCTGAAGTTCCACCAAGCTGGCTCATGCACTGCATCTGAAAGAAAAACAGATCTGCTAACAACCACTGTCGAACACACACAGAGCTGCTGTAAAAATCGCAGTATTCACAGTTGAACATACGAAAGTATGTTAAGTGCATTGTTAAATGGGACAAAACGTAAATGAAAAGGGACAGATTAAGAAAGTTATGTTAGTGCTTTTCGGTCAATAGATCTGTAGAATCTGTCAGGATTCATGGCTAAATGCACTCTATCGGGTCGGTTGTAAACCTCTTGATTCAGGGCGGAACGAGACGGAATGTTGAAGGTTTACTCAGATAAAACTGGTTTTGTACATAAATAAGCAACGGTTAGCAATTATACAACTTACGACCAAGTGAACTCTGTGCACGGAATTTAACCGTCAACAAGTATCAGCCAATAACACGGTATCGTAAACAGTTCAGTGTGGCGGTACAAAACAAACAAACAGCCAGTTCAAAGGAGAGGTTCGTAGTGTCGGCGCAGAGTTGGTTGCGTGTAGTAATGTAAGAAACGTTCGGCCAGTAACTAATGTAATCAGTACAGGGGTATATATATGTAGGACCTACAGTACCATAGGTCGGCCAGTGGGGTATAGGTATAGGGATCAGTTAAGATTGGCATTGGGTGGACAGCCGCTCGTTGGCGGATAGTCGGGCGGTAGTATCGATGCGCTGGGTGTGACGGTTCCGTGGTTTGATCCCCCGATCATCCTTTTGCTGTCCAACTACCAGATTCAGTTGGAGTGATCCAAACACAACTTTCATTGATTCTGGCCAGAATCAACAAGATCCTCAAACACAACGGCGCCATAATAAAGATGGAAGAGCCTGCACTCACTTGCCTTTCAACGTTGAAACTGGTTCAGTGGCGTACATTTCCGCGGTAAGTCTGCTGACATACAGTGGTTTATATAGCGATATCGGTCACACACACTGCGTAGAATGGAGACATTCCTCCGCGTGTACTGCTGACTGTGGGACCAGATGTGCAACATCTTTTTGGCAATCCCTAGGTATACACAGTGCATGGCTTCTGTGGAACAATTTTGCACCATGTCCACTGGTGACGATTCAAATGGAGACGTTTCGCGGTTGTGACGATAAATCTGCCAGCGATTGTGAAACGATGAATCACCTCGACCGTATGCATCAAGCGACAGAAGTCGAAGGCTGCCGCCAATACCTACATCCCTGTCAGTAGGCTTGTCACTCCCGTAGTATGCGGAGAAATTGCGCATGCATTTAACGTAACATCTCGACGGTGTGTCTCAAATCACGGAACATAGGTGAACAGCGCAATGAACGGGCCAACGGGGTAAAAATACACCATCCCTCAACAGGGCGTTCAACTCGTCAGTGGTGTCTCTCAAGTAGCCGTCTAAGGGTTTGGGCTTTCCTTTATCATAGAAGACACTAACCACAAAGGGGAGACACAATCTTGGAAAGCAAACGCTACACTGTATGGGTCACGCGTGATTATCGGAATCTTTTTACAAGTTCACACCACCTATGTTCAACTGTATGCGTGTGACAGATTCTGGGTGCACAAAAGCTTCCAACAACTCAAGTGAATGTCTTTTCAAACCGAACGATCATGAAGGCCAGTGTTTAACTGCTCCTTCTCAACCGACCTGGGCGTACCGAATAATGTTCGTGGATCTCTTGGAATATCTGGGGAGTATTAGTTCAGTAGTGTCAACACTATCCCTCTATCTCTGGAGGTAATGGAAGTCTTCGAAAACGGCATGAAGTTCTCTTGATAGATCGCCACAAAACTGGTAACTACGTTTGTCGGACAGATATAGTATGGCGACACTTATAGCGAACCTAAATAGTGTGCAAATGAAAAAGACACTTTTGTCCATACTACTACGCGCATCAGTATCACTGTCTAGTTCAACATCCAGCGGACAGTGATCCGACGTTGTTGGTAATTGTGATGCGGTTAGTACATGAATACCATGGATGGTACGCTTGCACAAGATAAATTACCGTTGTTCTGCTGGAAACTGACCACGGTGTTATATCCTGTCTGTGGTAAAGTATTTTCCATCTCAGCAGATGATCCTACATGCAGCATTCCCTGTAGGCTTGACAGTGTCTCCCTCCTTCTTCGCCGGTTAGTTGTACGAGAAACGACCGGGTAAGGAACGGAGCATCTGTCCGTCATGTGTTGCTGAACACTAAAGCCCTGCGGATTTCAATCGTTATGCATAACAACCATTGTTAGGTACAGTGTGAGCATTACAAAGCAATGGAAATGTATATTTGCAGGGTGTGCGTAGACCTATAGCCCTACTTATGCAGTATATACTGCATATATATTGTGGTGATTGTCAGCAAACCCACTTCTCATTACTGTTGTTTCATTACGTTGCTAACTATAACTTGTACAATTGCGCTCGACGGATAACTTACTTGCTTTGCCTAGTTCGGTTGTTATTACTATTGCGTCGAAGCTAGCCCTGGGGTTGAGCTAATTTAACTACTCCATTTCTGTATTCCTGAAAACACCACAATTGGCGTCGCGGACTTCTGTAAATTTCTATGATGGATTCCTGTCCACTTGAAATTCTCAATATTCATAGTTCGTCGAGAGAAATCCAGGACTATTTCGAACGCTTCGGAATATGGTGTCTCACAGGCAAAGAGATGAAGGCGGAAAAGAAAGCCGCTCACTTCCTCACCGTAATTGATAAAGATGCTTACAGCTTGGTGAGAAACTTGGCATTTCCTGATTCACCGATTTCTCTTCCTTACGAATCCTTGAAGAAACTGCTGCTCTCACATGTTCAACCTGTAAATTTTAAAGCGGCCGAACGAGCTAAATTTCATACGCTCGTGAGAAAAGAAAATCAGGATACCAGACAGTTCATTCTTGAAATTCAGACTCAAGCTGCTCGGTGTAATTTCGAAGACCAGTTACATACTTAACTCCGTGACCGTTTGATTGCTGGAATAAATTTGCGTGATCTACAACAGAAGCATCTACTGCTTCCGAACTCCACTTTCCAGTCAGTCAGAACATTATGCGAACAGTATCAGGATGTCAAAGCTGCTGTAAAAGATGAACCCATGGCTTTATACAACAACAACGTGAGACGATCAGAAGGTCAGCATAGGCGCCTATCTGAAAAGGGAAATACCGGAAGTGCAACTGATGATAAGCGCCCGGTATGTGATTCAAATACTACCCGACGGCGGGATTACTGTAAGTCATGTGGTGGCAAGCAATCTCGATTGACGTGTCGATTTCACTGTCTCTTATATTGTCTGTTAAATCTTCCGAGACTGAAAGTTTCGTTTCTGAGTCTGTTTCAGATTTGCAGTCAATTGCTGAAAGAGTATCTGCAATCGACCCTTCGCAGGCAAGAATTCCTGAACGTGTGAAAAAGAAGCATCGTCACAACTACTGTCCAGACTTCCATTTGAATTGCGGAGGATGTGGTGATTGTCAGTAAACCCACTTCTCATTACTGTTGTTTTATTACATTGCTGACTATAACTCGTACAATTGCGTTCGACAGATAACTTACTTGCTTTGCCTAGTTCGGTTGTTATTATTATTGCGTCGAAGCTAGTCCTGGGGTTGAGCTAATTTAACTACCTCGTTTCTGTGTTCCTGGAGCCATCACATATATACAGCATATATACCGTAAATATTTATATTTATATGTATAATCTAGTGTCTACAAGTCACAGTTATATTTCATACTTCATTCTTGTACATTTTGTGTACGTCGTTTCGTTACCTTCAGTTGTACGCTTATTTCAAACCATCACAAATCAATTTTCAACTGATTTACCAACACTGATAAACGGTGGGTACCGCGCGTCACCTCCGTCTTCTTCATTCGTGTGAATTTTGGGACGGTAAAGTGGTCAGGCGGTGAGATATTTTAGCACCGCGTATTAGTTGATCTATCAACGCTCAAATTTTATCATATCACGCCGTTTGTTGAATTATCTATCGGTCGTCCAACCAATCTCACCTCTGACGCTGTCTTTCTTCGTTGTGATGGTCAATCCAATCTAGCGGTCCTTGACTTATCAATGAGTCGTTCCTACTTTTACCGATATATTTTCCGTTCAGTTTGTACGTCCACCTCTGAGCCTATCGGTCACCGTCAGGACCTTCCTGTGATGCCACTATACTTTTGGTCATTTTTATCAGTTGATTGACTAGTCCACTACAATACATCTTACTATGCACATTGGTCTACGACCAATCGTACGCCACCTCTGTTTAAAAGCACAACATGTCATGCTTACGCATACGTATTTGGTTACAAAAATGTATCTGAACACGATGTTAGTCCACCGAATTTGGTCGACCGCATGCGGTGGGACACCATAGGAGGATTTGCATTAATGCAACTTAGTGTTATAGATTAGTATATGCAAGCATCATGCAGAGGTGACAGACGTTTTAAATCCTTCCAATGCTATATCTATCGTATTTGGACAACCGTAAATCAAGTTTCAGGTCTACCGTAGATAAAACCGAAAACTTCAACTTACGTAGCAAATCAAAGGTGCTAATTGCACCCATATCGGCTATTACCGACCCTTAAAACAAAACGGTTTATGTCGTTAATCACTGAATAGAGTGAACCATCAGTTCTGAAAAATGGCATGTCAGCAAATTAATGTTTAAGGATACTTAATGTCAAATTGTATGAAGTAATAATTGTTATATAAAAAAGTAGGATTTTTAACCTGGTTTTCTCTGCTATCAGGGAAGGGACTAATTCAAACGTCGCGTTAGTTGTACCACATCAGGGTTGGACGAACAGTCTCAATGTTACGCCTCCCGCTACTCGTTAATCTTTTCAGTTCTGTATTACACCGACTAAATTACAGTTTGTGACTTTGTACCTGCCAATACAATCGGCCAATGATAAATAATGATTCCTTCAATACTGTTGTAATCTGTAAATGTGGCTTCTGGTCTCATGAATAAGAAAGCTAATTTGCATATCTGCGCCATTTCTAGAGCTATGGGACCTCCTGCATATTTCGCCGAATACCTATTCGGACTCTACTCTCAACGGCTTTTTACATTATGCGTCCGGTAAATTCATACCTGGGAAAACGACTTAATGCTCCGCGCACTAAAACTTCTGTAAAAAGCTCCAGTTTTTTATTCCTCAACCCTACTCACTGTGCAAGACATTTTCAGTAAAAGTTAAATCTGACAACATTCATTCCAGTTCTCCAAAACGCTCTATATATACTTCCACACCTCACACTAGATTCCTGTGCAAGTATGTGTATAAATTCATCAGGGTTACCACTTTTTCTGTTATTCTTTGTTGAGCAGGAATTATGCGCAACCATAGCCTCCTAATTTCGAAAGGAAATCGAATTTTTGAAGTTCATATCGATTATGGCCGCTCTATAATGCTTTGACGAAGTTTATGGTCTTGCGTTGCAATCACAATTAGCATGTATCTTCCATTTGCCAAAGGCGCGTATACGTGAATTATCCCGGAACTTCACTTCTCGTGTTAACCAAAGTACACTAGTGAACTGACGTTGCCTGACGATGTAAGAGACCACAATTAGTGAGGCACGACCCTATAAGCATACAGTGAAATTATTTCAATAGGTTCGGCATCGATGTCTACAAAATAAAAATGAGAGGGGATTGGAAAGTGTGTTCTCAACCAAAAGAGCACTCTGATTGAACAACGGTTGACCGCGAACTCCTGTGTATTATCCAATACGACTGAATACATTCCTATTCCATTCAATAACCGGAGGTTTAACGCGAGTAAATGTACTGGGCACAGCTCTGATTGGAATCAGACATAGACGTTCTATTCTCTGCAACCTCGGTCTAGAAAAACAGCTCAGTGCCAATGGAGTCAAATAATTGAGTTATTACCTTGCAGTGAGATCACCTTGGAGACCCCAAAATCCTAAACTTCCTGCGGCTTGAGAGTTGCCTTGCCAGTACCGCCTCGCCGGTTCACATTATCTTGTGAATGTAAATTTACTACAAACCACTAACATCCAAGTTGGTGTTGGCATAGGTATCGCAGTTTTACTCGCGGCTGCATAACAAATCCGCACCATCCCTACTATTGCAAGCTAAATTCACTAGGCTAACAATGTTTTAGCTACCACCGTTGGGAACGCCGCTCAACCAGTATGACGCTTGTCTGGATTCCGAAGGTTGAGTGGACTTTCTGTCGACATTCGTCCTCCCTAGCGGCTGCCGTACGATTGTGCTGAGGGTTCTCTCACGTTTAGCTCCCTAGCGCCCTTAACCGTTGCGTTGGGGTCGGCTTGTGAACGGTGAGTAAATAAATAAATAGTTTGCTTTCAGATTCGCCGTCTTCTCACCGTGACTTCCGCTCCGCGTTAATATGAGGCTGGGGAAACCTTGGGTGTACGAACCTCGGAACTAGCACCACGACACTGGTGAGCCAGCTCCATTTATATTTTTGCTGCTTCCTATTGTTTGTTGCAAGCTTTTATATACATCAGGCTCAAATTTTCCACTCGTATTTGTATACTTTTATGCGTTCATACGTAGCAGTAAATTTCGTGCCCTAGTTTTACTAGTTTCTGACCGTTTATATTTGTTTAGAATCCTGTGTGTATATGTGAATGATGCAGTGAGATATTTCACTCTCCGTGTCGGAGCTCGCCGAAGTAGATGCGAGGGAAACGCCCTGAGTTTTTGTGTTCCTGATGATGTCCTGGACGACCCAAAATACAGGCTAGCATAGCTAGAGCTGCGATTCAAGTCATCCCGCATCACTAGCCTGTCCGCCAAGTTCACATGTTTGACTACCGCACTGCTAATGTCGGTCGCACTATATATCAGAGACTTACTGATTAGACCACTTCAGAAAAACCCTTACGATGCATTAAACAGCGCATTTTTAGAACGGGTCGTCGTATCAGAAGAAAAGCGACTTAAGCAGGCCCTTAGCGATTTGCAGCTATGAGACCTTACTCCATCTCAATTGTTCCGGCCGTTGGGACAGGTGGGACAGAATCATAAGACCGACGAAAAACTTATGCGTGACCTCTGGATGCAGCGACTGCCCGACTTTGTGCAAGCAATTATCTCTCCATTCATGTCCACGGGTTCCCTAGATGATTTCGCAAAATCGGCCGATTCAGTCTTGCAGATATTCCCAGCAGAATGCATCAGGCAGACACGCACGCAAAGCACAACCGCCGACTTAGCAGCAAAAGTGAAAAAATTTCGTCCGGAAATCCAAGCTCTTAAAGCTTCTCGCTCTCGCCTCACTTCCAGAAGACGCAGCCGTCCAGGTCGCGTTCAAGACTTGGATACTGCTGGTTTCACCATAGATTCGGGACCAAAGCACGGAAATGCATCAAGCCATGCAATTTCCCAGCCGCTTCGGGAAACGTGATTGCCAGCAAGTAACGATAATGACTGTTGCTGGTAGTCCAATTACTGGTCGCCTAACTTTTATACACGATAGAAATTCTAGGTTACATGTTCCAGTGGATACCGGCGCTCAAGTCAGTGTCGTACCTCCTAGAAAAGATGATACACCTCGTATGACGCTTTTCAGGCTACAGGCCGCCAATGAAACACCAATACGCGATTTCGGCACATATCCATTCATGTTGGATGTGGGCCTACTGCGTGCTTTCCGTTGGGTGTTCATCACGGTAGATGTACTAGATGTCAGTTCGGGCATGGACTTCTTGAAGCACTTCGAGTTAGTTGTCGACGCAGGCTATCACGAACTCTTGGATCATGTAACGAGTATATCCACCATAGGGACCACTTTCCCGACGACTGTCCTCGGCCCTCTGCTTGTCCAACCAAGCGGTGAAGATAGATACCGAACGGTATAGCGCGAATTCACGGAGTTGTCTCGTCCATGGAACGAGCTGCCCGCCATCGATACGGACGTGGTACATTAGATCAAAACGAAAGGCGCACCAGTTTTTCAGCGACCGCGAAGACTGGTATCAGAAAAACTGCGCATCGCTCGTGCAGAATTTCAACACATGCCGGATATGGGTATAATCCGTCCCTGCGATAGCACATGTGCCTCTCCTTTGACTATGGTGCCAAAAAAGACAGAAGGCGATTGGCGTCCTTGCGGAGATTATCGTGGATTGAGCAATGTCACTGTCCCAGAAAGGTACCATGTGCAGTACATCCACGATTTAGCTACCAGCCTTGCGGGTAAAACAATCTTCAGCAAGATCGATATTGTTCGCGGCTACTGCCAGATACCCGTAGCACAAGAGGATATACCTACGACGGCTATTACCACTCCATTCGGTTTGTTTGAATTTGTGCGCATGCTTTTCGGTCTTCGTAACGCTGCACAGACGTTCCAACGTCTGATTAATGAAGGCATCCGTGGATTGGACTTGGTTTATGCATGCGTAGACGAAATCTTTGCGGCTAGTTCTTCCCCGGAAGAGCATATCACCCATCTGCGGACGTTATTTCAATGCCTAGCATCATATGGACTAACCGTCAGCGGAGCTAAGTCGGAAATCGGTCAAGCCTTGTGGGAACATTTTAGGCGACAACATCTCGGCAGAAGGGATTAAACAGCTCGATTCCAGGGTCAAGGATATCCGATCTTGCCAGCCTCACGACGAAATTCACAAGCTCCGCCGTTTTATCGGACTTGTGAATCACCACCATTGATCAATTCCCAACTGCGCTAATCTTATGCAACCCCTGACTGGTCTACTCCGAGGCAATAAACCTACTCTACACCGAAACGTCGAAGCCATTACGGCTTTCGCCACCATGAAGGAGGCACTCAACTCCGAAGTCATATTGCATTACCAGCAACCAGACGCACCAGTCAGCATCTCCGTGGATGCACCGGAGACAGCCACCGGTGCTATGCTACAACAAGCAGCTCGCGAGACTCGGCAACCGATTTTGTTCTTTTCTCAACACCTCAGCGATAACGAAAGGCGACATTCAACGATTCGGAGGTTTGTTCACGGGTTCGAGGTTGGAGGCCCAAGTGACCCGGATCCAGTCAGTTTGTCCGTTTCGATGTCAGCGGTTTTCTGTTGACCTAAAAGGCAGTCATTGAAAACAGGGTGTAGCACCGTTCTAGGGGAATACAGAGAATACCGAGAACAGAGTAAAATACTGATCTAGCAGAGCAGAATAAAATACT
>LUCH01005105.1:0-12073 GCA_013368495.1 Paragonimus heterotremus | reverse complement strand
AATGAGCTTGGGGGACATTTTCAACATACCCACGTTCAATGTGGTGCTATATCGCCTTCGCGTACTTTGAGAGCTCATCTTCATCACGGTTAATTCTCCTCTTCAAGTACGACAAACGTTTTTGGACCATTTGGTAGTCGTTGGGAGACGTTAGGTGCTCATCCTTCCAAGGTAGGGGAACTTCATAATGCCCGTTTGCGTCCGGCGCGGACGACTGTACTAGTGATAAGGCCATCGAATCCTCTCTGGAGAGTGTGCAACCATTCGGGGACATATAAGTGAACTCAGTATCAGATAAGGCACGAATCTGGTCTACTAACGTAGGAACGTCCTGCGAAAGCCAGTTGACAGACGTCTTAGCCTGGCATTCACTGGTCAAAGGTCCGCACAACATCCAACTAAACAGGGTCCTCACTGCGTACGGCTATCTACGCCCTCCTAGCCTTTGATCTATGACCCAGTGCGCCTCAGGCACGTCAGTTTCGAGAAGAATAGTAATCTCACCGTTCTCAAGTTCACTGAATATAATGTCCAGTAAGTGTGCCCACTTACTGACTTCTCTCTGGATAGAACAGATAGGTCTCATTTGCAAGTCCTCAACGGAACAAGCGTTATCGACAGTAGCCGTCTCATCTCCATCTAAGGACGTCAGATTCAGTTTGGTGCTGGTACAACACGTTGTTTTTGTTCCGTTGATCGTCGTACTGGATAGAGCCGAAGCGGTACCCGAGATACCCAGACGGTCTAGGAAGTTTTTCTCTACTAAGGTGGTGTCTGACCCGTTGGCCACAAACGCGTAGGTAATGAAGGTTCCAGAGGGAACCACCACGTGCACCAGGATGACTCCTAAGCGTTCCTGCTTGCTTGAAAAACTAGCTGCGCTACAAGAGCCTTGGTGCGCCGAAGTAGCCACCCCAGGGTCACTGGAATTCGAGTGTAGCAAGCCATCATGCCAACCATTACATCCATCTGTAGTGCACCTCAACCTACGCTTGCAGTGCGTAGCTACGTGGGAGGACTTAAGGCAGATAAAACATCTGCCTTTTCGTCGAACGATGTCCCGTCTCTGCTCGACACTCATTGAACGGAATCTAGGGCAGCGTTCCAGCCCATGAACCTACTTACATAAAAGACAGTTATCTGCAGAGGGAGGTAAACACTGCTTAGTTACCGTGTAAGTTGAGGCCCTTGCCTGTCTGTCAGCATCTCTCGGTGTGTCCAACTTGTTCGAGCCAAACTTCGCAGCGGATTTGTTGATTTTGTGGTCACTGTCGTAGGCAACCTGGCCGAACCTACTACGAGAAATCCGAGCACTCCGTGAGATAAACTCGCGAAGTTGTTCGAAAGTAGGCTCCTGACCAAAGGCCAGTGTACGGTCCACGACCTCTGCCCACTTGTACTGCATGTTAACCGGTAGCGATTTAACAATTCTCTCCAAGTTGGTTACCGAGTTAAGATCAGAGAGATAGTTCATTTGGGTTAAGGCTAC
Source organism: Paragonimus heterotremus (assembly GCA_013368495.1). Classification (NCBI taxonomy): domain Eukaryota; kingdom Metazoa; phylum Platyhelminthes; class Trematoda; order Plagiorchiida; family Troglotrematidae; genus Paragonimus; species Paragonimus heterotremus. The sequence goes on along the minus strand of LUCH01005105.1, from coordinate 10,584 downwards.
CTCACAGCTCTGCATCTTTATTGATAACTTGGAAAAACCACCCGCTGAACTGTGTACAGTCCTTCCCGGAGGCAGCAACCCATCAATGAGGGAACGGGCAACATGGTACGGCTGCCCGTACAAATCACCCAGTATTTCGCGCGCTCGGCGATAGGAAGAGGTTGGCGGGAGCATGACGCACTCCTCAATGGCTTGTCTGGCACGACTTCTACAATAATGTAACAAGTACAACAGCCGTTGACCCTCATCTGATACCTTCCTTTCGACATAACACTCAAATTGCCGAACAAACTTCCAGTAATTTATGGGATCACCATCAAACGTGCACAACTCACCCTTAGGAAGGTCAAGACTAGCGGCTGCTGGCAAGAGAGAATACGACGGATGTACTGGGATGGGATGCTCATCGGCTGTACTGGCCTCAATTCTGGAGCCAGCCTTACGCTCTCGTTCTCCAAATACTGCTTCACTTTAGCAGCACGATCAACTGAATGCTCTTGCTCGAGGTCAACGTCAGTATGAGCATCCTCATCTTCAGCTAGGTCAAGCAACAACCTAGCATTCTCAACTTCCATTCTCACCTGGACCAGCTTAAGCTGTAATGTGACTTCCGCTATGACTTCATGTTCCTTAAGCTCACCTAACAACAACGTAGATTAAGCCTGCAAACTCTTTAGACTACATGTGGATCTACGACTAACGCGTGAGCCCGGAAAATGAAACAGCATCTACAGAATGGCGGAGTTGCCTGTCACACCTGGAATCTTCCTTGGGTTCCATGAGTTCGGAATTCCTTGGCATCAGCAAATTCCAAGTTTCGTCAGATTGAGTACTGTAACGATCCACGTCTGATCGTTGAGTTACGCGTAGCCCAAAAACGGATCCCCAAAATGAGAACAAGATTGGATCCAACAATTTCTACGGTACTATTAAACAAGTGCATCAATAACTACAAAGGGCAAACCTCAATCGTTCACGACGATAGTTTCGTCCAGCAAAATCAATAGATTATTAACAGGACCAACAAGGTCAAAGGTGAACCGTCACGCCAGCGGACCAGGACAAGAATGGCCACTCGCGCCGCGGACATTCAATGACACACTAGTTCAATAAAACAAACGAGGTGCGTGAGGTGGTGGGAGCAAGTGTCAGGCTAATGGGAAAAAATGGTGAATGCAAACGATGGGGAAGAATTTTCTCAGTTCGTGCATCAACAAATTTACACAACTCATGATGAAATGTTTCACATTTCCCTCACTCTCTTAGGGATAGTTTCGATCACATAAAACGACGTCTTTTAAAGTACTAGTACGAAATGGGAAATGTCATTGTCCATTAGGCGACACTTTCCGTTGGTCCCCAGCCAGTATATCTTGATCGGCAATGATTTGGCAAACACATCGTTACATATCTTTCGTTTGCATTCATCAACTGTGCGTCCCCGGCGAACGACTGCAAGGGTGCGGATCTACGAAATAAAAACTATCATCAAGAAAATCATCACGAATGCTTGCATTTAGCAATGAACTGAAAGTTAACGTTGATTGCTGACATTCAAGGGAATACAAGGCGTCAACACAACGCTTCCTCCTTGATTAACAAACACACGAACGTTGCGGATTGTCTATCGCCTCAACAGATGAGACTGGACACATGTCCTTCACTACCCGGTCATCTTTGTCATCTTCAATTTAAAATAAACGCGACAAAATGAAGGACTATCAGGATTATCTGGTGGAGTAATTTCATTCTCCAAGTTGACAGGATAGTTATGGTGGAAACACCCGCAAAACTGATGCCAAGTCGTAGACGTTCTCGCCGTATTCGACGATATATAGTGGTACGATAATAGTGTACGATAATACAGCCTTCGCCCGAAACTCATGGTGCATCAACAGTTCATTAATCAGATAGCTTCAGGGAGTATGGGGATCAAAAACTAAAACACTCAGGTGAAAATTAGTCTTCGGGTCAAGTTGTAGCATGTCTCAAATTAAGAATAAAAGTAGGTTACATCACACCAACATTCAGAGTGACATGACATATGGTTATTCAAGATAATCCTTAAAAGTTCACAAAAAACAGTGTGAAAACCAACCAAATCAGAGGCACGTGAGAATCAAATGACCCAGAACTATCGAGTTAGCCTGGATGAACAAAATTTATAATCTCATTTGGCGATCACCTATTTCGTAGTCGAATATCTATCTATTGCGATAAAAAACGCCATTCTCAGATTATTCGTAATCATTATTAAACCACAAAAGTCGTCCCATGATAACGTGCCACTCATCAAAGTTTCTCATCTTTGGTTGGTCAGTGGATTAGAAAAGAGAGGCCAACGCCTAACCAATTCTTGGCCAACTTGGCCGATTCAGCCACGTGTTTACTGGGGGAGATTCGGAGTGGAGTTTCTCGAACCAAACCTCTTCCAAAGCTTAAACAACCGGGCAGCATCAGAAGTTATCACTGCCCTGACAGACCGGTTCACTCATTTTTAATTACCTTCTCATCTGCTCCTAATTTATAGCTCTTCCAGCCTAAGCGGCCGGCAGAACATTGATGCTTTCAGTGTCCGCAATCTCTGACAATCCGCTGCTTTAGCAAACAAAAACTCGCATCCAGAATCGGACACGCGTTGTGTCTCCGGACCACATCCTTGAAACCCCTGCGTAAGCGTTTACTCGAATTTGACTTTTTACAGTGCTATATACAGACGTTTTTTTCTGAATGTCCTCTGTGAAGACAAAGCCGAATAAGGCTGTCGAGCCGCAGTTGAAATTTCACTGTGCTCCATGGCAAAGTAAATACTGCCAGACTGGATCCCGATGAACAGTCGTCCATATGCCATCAAGCTTAACACCTCCGTCGATACAAACCAGAAAAACGTTGTCTACCCACCATACTTGCATATGCTCAAACGGACAGTATTTCGAATGCCGTCAAGATCACTTTCCACAAGCCACAGTTGATCTTCTGGGAGAAGAAGGGCACTGGAGTGTTGGTTTGCTTGTTGTCGATATGGAGACATACTTCGGTTATCTTACTTCAGACGAGAAGAGACCGGGCTATCTGTCTATCGAATTATGCAGTTCAGTCCAAACAACGATAGTGACTCACGTATCTCAATTTCATGGGGGGAACGAGAAAGATGCCTCATGACTGGTGATCATCAACAGTCAATCTTGTTTCCATTAAAGTTACCAGGACAACACACGACAACCACAGGGGTAGTAGTTTTATACCCACCGGTTAGAAGACGACTGTGAGTCTCCTAATGTAACAGCTTCTGAAATACAGAAAACAGAATTAGTGCAAATCGGTAGGTTTTCACGCTGGTCGTCAGGGTATCGATCAAATCTTCGCCTTGCGACAAACACTCGAGCATCGGCTCTCCTTTTCTCGGCCAATATTTGTGGTACTTTTGGACAGTAAGGCTGCCCTTGCTCGGTCAGCCAACAAGCTCTCCGCCGCAGTACCCATCTTCAAAGAGTCCCAGTGAAGCCTGACAAGGTGCGATTCATTTGAATGGGCTGTTCTCACTCGCGTTTTCTTCGATTTGACATGTTTTCTAGGAGGCTCTATATCACTGTCGCGATGAATTGCGGTAGGATCCACAGTTACTGGTCAGCACCACGGCTATAATAAGTGAATGAGCATGCGCTGGTTGTTACAATGACTACTTGGTTTAGTAGTATCCAACCTTGTCGGTCTTTTGGGTTCAGATATTTGTGCGCCAAATTTCGTGCAGGAACATCTCCACCATCTGGAGAGTATCAGGGGAGTGGTTGGTGCCCGTGCATTGACCACATGCTACTGACCGATAATCTGGGTAATCAGTTACACTGGGAAGTAATCGGTCTGAGCCCTACCTAAATTGTTCAGCGGGACAAGGTTCGGATGTAAAAACCAATCAGCCCTAACAAGCAGGCAGTAATGAATGTGATACTGAATGAAACCATTGAATGTCCTTAGGGAGGGGGGCGACAATAGCATGGAATACGCAGCCATTTTGATCTGACGATATACTGCGAATAAACGTTCTTGCATTACATTCTTTGGAGCAAACTATCGATTGAAAAAAGATCAACCCACTCCTTCCGGTCAGCTAAGTCGCCGTTCACACATGGTGTGACTTACCGTCGTCTTATGTTTTTCTTGTCGTCATTGAAGCACATATCCTGCACAAATGCCCCGCCGTTCAGTTTCTTGAAACAAAAGTGAGACTCGCCAGTTCGTCTCCCACACTTGAATCAATGATCAAATTTTCTGGATTTTTTCCTCAAGCCCGTAATTGGGTTGGTAGTTAGCCATCAATGTCGTTTAAAAGTGAAGCTAACGCGGACCGGGATTACGCACTTAGCACAAATATCCGATTGCTTCCAGATGAGCCCTGTAATTCGCCCTGATTAGTTTCAACTCAGCCTTGTGCGTTTACCTAAGCTGTGTTTTTAGATCATTTAGTGGAACGATAATAGTAATCGCTAGTCACAACCTGTAGAAACTCACAAGTGTACATGAGATGCAGAGTCGACAACGCTCAACGACCGTCTCAATGAGAGTCACATAACTGGGTGTGATGACCGTAAATCATAACGGAACACTATATGCTATTGTTGTTTTGCTGTATGAATAATTACATTGTACAGATATTGAATACATTAAAGTTTCGTTGGTTGACGTGCTGCGTTATTACTACTACGTAGAAGCCAGCTCTGGGTTTGAGCTAAGGACATTTCCGATTACTAATGCGTATTCCAAGTCGTCGCAAATGGCGTCGTGGTCAGGATATTTCTTACAATGAATTTCTGCAGTATGGAAAATCTGAACGTTCACCCAAGTTCACGGATAATAATAATAATAATAATGGTATATTTCTCAACGCACCTGTGAGAAAACACGCTCAGATGAGCGTGATCAGTACACACATAATGGAAGATTGCTTCGAACGCTTTGAAATTTGGTGTATTACTCGTAATGATATGACAGAGGAGAAGAAGACACCGCATTTCCTCATGGTCATTGGCAAGGATGCATATGCATTGCTTAAAATCCTGGCGTTTCCCGATTCGCCTATTTCACTTCCGTACGATTCTCTGAAACATCTGCTACTGAGGCATGTCCAGCCCGTCTACTTCGAAGCTTCAGAGAAAGCGAACTTTCATACCTTAATCAGAAAAGAAACTCAAGAAGTCCGTGCGTCTATTCATCAGACTCCAAAACTTCAGGCTCAAGCAGCAACATGTAATTTCAGTGTTCAGCTTCAGAATCAGCTAGAAGATCGATTGATAGCGGAAAGTGATTCCCCAAGTCTTCAACAGAAGTTGTTACTATCGGAGGAGACTTCTTTTCAATCGACCAGAGATGTCTGTGAACAATTGCAGGATGTACAGGGCGCTATAAGTGAGGAACACACTGGCGATAGTGTTGAGAAGCAGGCAAACCAACAGCAGCGGCAGTTCGAGAAGCTAGACTGTCAGAGAAGTACGGCAGTCGAGCCACATCATTTTACTCCAAATTCTGTCCAACATTTTGGTAACTGTAAGTCATGTGGTCATGAACCTTCTCGATTTATGTGTCCATTTCGCAACTCCAAATGCTATGAATGTGGCGAGGTCGGTCACATTCAAGCTGTCTGTTGTTGTTGTTGTTGTTGTTGTTGTTGTTGTTCGAAAACGTGTTTTGACCAGACTTCTTTAGATGGACAAACTGTTGCATCTGACTTGCATTCTATTGCTTTTACTGTGACTTCTACTAATTCTCCTGGTTCTATGCATCACATAGTACAATCTTCTATTGTTAACGGTAGTCCCAAACATTTCTTCATTGCTGACCCTGGTAGTGTTGAGTCGTTTATTTCTGTCGCTTGCATGAAGCGGCTGGAACCTTCTGTTATTTTGAAACCTGTTAATACGTCTGTTAACAGTATTACTGAACCTGTCTGATCTGTTCTTGACGAGTGTGAACTTTCACTTAAAAATGTGCAATCCATTACTTATTCATTTTTTGTCATTAATTCTGACCTGTCTGTTGTCGATCTCAAGTGCATGAATATTCTAAAGGTCACTCTTTCGTTGTTTGTTGAACCTTCCGAGTTTGAAAATCCCGTTTCTGGGTCTGCTTCAGATTCGAATTCAGTTACGGGAGGGGTAACTGCGATTGAGCTGGCGCAGACAATAATTCCTGAACGTGTGAAGAAGAAACATCGAATGAGATGCGCTGACGATTGAATACAGTAATGGAAATGGATTGATCAAATAAGTGAAACACGCTAGGTGCGCTCTTGACACTTGTCCGTGCGTTTTCCCATAACTAGTGCAATGTAGTGATGAGGAGCGATAGCACAATACTACTCACACCACTGCTATTCAGTAGTGAGGGCAAGAGCACGGATTTTGACATTGAAGTAGTCGCAGGGGAAATACTGGAAGGAACATTGGATTGGAGCAATATCTTTGTCATAGGGACCATATCTTCATCTACAGCGTGAATGAAGCAGAAAATACGTTACATGTTCCAGCCACGTTGCAGAAAACTGAACAAGCCGGCCTACGGACCAGTAGTTCAAAGTCTCCAATGACGAAAAATTGGTCTTACTATTTGGCCACATGGTCGGTCAGGGTGAGGTTCAGCCAATGCCTGAGAAACTGCTGTCGATCGAAACTATTCCGGTGCCAACTTCAAAGAGAGCGTCGCGACATTTACTTGGTCACACTGGGTTCTACAGCCGTTTCATCATAACTTCAATGAACTCGCCAGCCCAATATACGAAATTCCGAGGCAGAATTGTCGATTTCACCAGACAGAAAAGGACAGTCAAGCGTTCGTCAAGATCCAATAATCGATGAAGGGGGAACAGCCTACCCTGATACTACCAGTGACTGGACAGAGCTTCCGCGTTGCAACGGATGCGAGCGATGTTGGACTCGGAGCTGTACTGGAGCAGGAAGCGGTATTGTGGAATATGCCAGCCGAGTACTAACTCCTGCTGAAAGAAACTGCTCAACGACAGAGAAGGAGTGTTTGGCGATCGTGTGGGCATTGGAACAATGGAGGCCGTACTTGTTTGGCCACCGTCTTCATGTAGAGACTGATCAAAAGCTGTTGGAATGGATTAAATCAGTGAAGGACCTCCGAGGGATGCTGGCTCGCTTAGCGTTACGATTACAGAAGTACGACTTCACAATTCGACACGTAACTTGAGGAGAGAACTACGTAGTCGATCTGCTTTTCCGATCGCAATACATGGATGAAGTTCACAAGGACGTGATCGGTGTAAACAATAATGAACTGAAGAACGATCCCTGGAAATTACAGGCAGCGCAGAGGACGGACACGACAATCCGAATGGTGATTGATCAACTTCTACCGGGACAGCAACCGCCAGAAGACGAGCGGAATCCAGAAGTAAAGGCTACCAGAATGCGTTGATAGGTTGTATTTGATACCTCAACGCGATTCGACATGTTGCGACCTTTTACCCTACATTCCGAACTATAACGTGACTTCGATAAGTAGCCGTGTTCATTCATTGTGTGCCGATGACGGTTGGCAGGTCCAGTCTATCCAACACAGTCACGGCATCATCATCTCTTGCACTACCTACTCCATACACACACATTATTCCGCTCCTGGTTTTTGGCTGTCATTGGTCACGAACACTGTCAAACCAAAAGCCATAGGTTCGCTTACACGTGCTCATGCTATTAGTAATTTGAAACGGGAATGAGACTATATATTGTGTCCTGACTCGGACAGATGGGCTAAGCGCCACACAATCGCACCGAGAGTATTTTTTTCCTAAAGCCTGTACAGCTCCATCCAGCAAAGAAATTGCAAGTCAAGAATTACTTTCACATCAACCCACGCACCTATCATACCCTGCTATCTTCCACTGGTTCAGTCGGTGATCTACAACAATCATTTCTACAGTGCTATCAGGATTTTGGTGGGTTCGAACGTTTTGTTATGCAGATTATCATTTGTATACAATTGGTACCCTGATTGCGCGGGTAACTCGAAATTTGGTTCCAATTTGCTCGCGGTCATTGTCTATTCATATTTTTGTCCCATTGTTGCTTTGTGCATCATAACTTTACTTACGATTACTGTTATTCGTTAGCGAATAACATACTAATTTCGTTCCGTATTAAATTATCTGCTCGACAGCACCTATATCCGTTTCATATTGTACCGCTTAACGTACCTATTTGGCCGATTGATATCCGAGCGAATATCTGTTCGGTTCCACTATTTACTAGCTTTACACTCTGCTCCGTTTGCCTACCGTTTTATTTTATATAACGCTAAAACTTACGTTTTACTTCACAATGACACGCGCAAGATCCATCAATATCGGCGGTTCAGGAATATCGAGTGTATGTGGCCGTTTCGGCTGTCACAAGACTGTTCAGAACGGTATGCAGTACCAGACGTGTCTACACTGGTATCACGCTAAGTGCACTGGCCTCAAGTAGGACCAATACACTCTGTTGGCTCCGCAAAAAAAGTCATTTATCTGCACCGGCTGCCTTTTCCGTGAAGGTCGCATTTTATCCGGGGCTGTATCCGTTCCGTCACCCGCCGCTGCCAGTGAGCAGAAACGTAGCTCGCTAAAGTGCAGTTGCAAGAAGTCTACAGACGTCAATGCAGTGAACATAGCCACAGTAGGAAAAGCTCTGGTTGATACCCAGACGGCTGTATCTGACATGAGGTCAGAATTGAACTCACTGGACGAGTATATTGCTCTCGTCCTTCCAGGTGTGGCGGTTGCTCGTAAGGCAGTGGCTCTATCCACAGAACAAATTGGGGAAGTGGCAACAAACCTGAGGGACAGGGCACTCTGTGAGAGGAGGCTCGTTTTGTGGGGACGATTTCTGACCACACCCTCTCCCGGTGAACAAGCAAGAACGGTGTTAAACACCGCATCCCCTCCAGAATTGATAAGCTCAGTTTCTGCCAGCAGACTTCGCTCAAAAGCTACCAAGAAGTCACTTGGACTTCTCGTGACGTTACCCGCGAAGATCAGCACAGAGGAAGTACTGGAAAAGGCAGTTCAGTTAAAGAAAACCCACAAGAATTTAAAAGGTGTCTAACTGGATCGCTCACTGCGGCAGAAACTTTCTCAGCTTGATGGAACAAGGTCACGCATTAACGCTGACCCTAAACTTCAAGCCGACGTGAGAGTCCTTATTCCCGATCGTACGAAGGGACCAGCGCCTCCCAATGGATCAACCCGTACGATCACAACCACACCAAAGACGGCTGTCTCCATCCCCTTGGATGACCAATCATCACTGGGGATGCACGGGTCGAAAACAGTAGTTCCCAAAGAGGCCACAGAGCAGCAATCTTGCTCTAACCCCCCGCCCATGATACCTCCAAAAAGTTCTGTCCAAGCTTATTCTATTCCTAAGCTATACAACCCAATGAGTCTGCTTGGGTCACCTCCAACTTCAAGAAAGACTCATACTTGGCTCATTCCAGTCGCATTTCCCTCTTCATTCTCACGACCATTTCTTCATAAGTTCTCTTCTAACTAAAAAGAGCACCCAAATTTTCGGAGGTGCAAAATTGCAAATCACCCTCCGATACCCCAAAAAGTGAGGAAGGTCCACAAGCCGTCAACCCTGAGCAATCAGAAACGGAAGAAGCGTCCCACAGGAACGCTCACATATGCTGAAGCGGTTAAAAAACGGCCGCAACCCACCAACAGGATTCAGGAATCTCTGAAACCGTCCACACACTCCCCCCCCACTACCAGGATTGCTATCTCAGGCTTTCTTCGTGCTCCTTAGTCTCTTTTTGCACCCAGCCAAATGAGGAGGTAGCCCTCAGCTGCGTGTACACTAACTGTCTGAGTATTTAAAAAAAAACTACCTGAAATCAGACAGTTGATGCACGAATCCTGCCCACATATTCTTGCTTCAACAGAAACTTGGCTTTCCACAGGTATAAGTGATAGCGAACTGCATGTTCCTGGATACTCACTGTACCGAACAGACTCCTTCCATGGACGCATGAGAGGCTGTGCTGTTTTTCTAGGACAGAAGTTGCAAGTACCAACTCTCATAGGGGATTCACCTCCCCAGATAAGTGTGACGGACTGTGGTTTAAACTCCAGCCTCGTAGTCGTGACACGCTCCTTGTCGGTGTTATTTACGGATCACCGTCGTGCGGCGCATCTGACGACGAGGCCATTCTTGCCGGCCTAGACCATCTCCCGTTGACACAGCGTTTCTCCCATCTTCTCATTATGGGTGACTTCAACGCACCGAGATTCCACTATGTTGCTGCTTCTCATGAGGAATCTGATTGTGGCTTTTCGAAATCCTCAGCGATGTTGATCCATAAAGAAGCCTGGACACAACATGTCGAGCTACCTACACGGTGCCGACAAAAGCAGACGTCCTCATTGCTTGATCTTGTTATTAAGAATGAAGCTCATCTGGTAGATAGAGTGGTCATCAACCCACCGCTGGGATATAGTGACCACATGTTGCTTGCTTTCGCCTTTTTGGCGATGTTAGCTCCGAGGTTCACACACCCAAGGTTTCCCCAGCCATATGTTAACACGGATCGGAA
>LUCH01005104.1:0-35436 GCA_013368495.1 Paragonimus heterotremus | reverse complement strand
AAAAATAGCTACGTCTACATTCAAACATACAACATCAAGGCGTCTACACCTTGCAAACAAACAACCGAACTGTAAATGAAAGTAAGGCGTCATCAGTCTGTTTCTTCACATTCCAGTCATTACTTCTACGTGATCACGTGTTCCCAGGATTTCGTGTTCACCCGGAATCTGCTCGGTGACCCATCGTGCTTGAATTATCGAGTACCGTGTGCACCTAAATATCTATGTGGAACTGACACCGGATACCAACCAAACGGTTATGGTCTCGAACTTCGCTTACTTCGACTGATCTTGTTGTGTGTACCTGAACAACCCTTGTATTACCATCCTATCTACATACTCTCCACTGTTTTTGATGACAAACGCCTTGATATCTAACTATAGAGACTATCCTCCTTTACAGTATAACTAATTCATTGTAACTGCTGTATATTTCTAATTTTCTGCGCACAGGTGGACAATTCGGCTCTGACGGGCGAATCGGAACCACAGTCACGCACAGCCGAGTATACGAACGAGAATCCCTTGGAAACCAAAAATTTGGCCTTTTTCTCTACCAACGCGGTTGACGGTAAGCCATACTGGCATTGAAGTAACTTCCTCATGAACTCTGTGTTCATCGTAATAAGCGTTATTTATCAAAATCACCATCAGCTAGATAATATCGCTGATTTGTCAAGCAAGGAAGTGGCTAGCGATCACAAGCACCTGACTTACTGTTTCGAGTAAATTTCTGTGTCTACCGTATATCAGGTTAGAAGATGTCGTGTTCATTCAGATCACGGAATGAAAGCGCTACCCATCAGTGTATCGCGGTCTCCGGTGTACTTCTTTCTGAACGTTTGCTAGGTTTTCTCCTTGTTTCATTCCCCTTGAGTGTTCGGCGTTTCATTCAAAATCTCTTCCTTTGAATTTACACAGCGAATGACGATGATTCAAGCCAGACACTACCATTTGATTGGCCTTCTGGGTGATTTTATGTGCATGTCTGCTATCTGGCTAGCAAGACTAGGCCGGCTGTAGTACGGATGCCTCTGCTCACACCCTGCCTGATCTGATTATTTCAATTTTCACAGGATACAGGGCGTGTGTATGTGGAGCAATGGGAGCCAAGTATCTGCTCCCTCGGTATCGGTTGCCTTCAGTCTTTGTGTTGTGACAGGTTAATCTGGATACCGTAGATACCGTTTGCCATGTCTGTCGACGTACACGGATCTGTATGCGTTCGACTGTCGATCATTTTCAGAACATTTTTTCTCGGATCGACCGCCGGGTTGATTCAAGCATGTGCTCTGACTACACTTTCTCGAATCAAGACTAGCAACTTGCAACAATAGTGTCGTGTGGGCCAAAACTTGATTGCTCTAGCTATGCGAACGGTATTGATGCTTTACTCACGCGAGCTCATCCAAATTAAAGTATGTAGACGATTCATACAATGCGCCTAAATTTTTCACTTACTAGTCCAAATAAGAAGTAGATTGTTGCCTCATGCATGGGGACAACTCCATTGGTGTGCACCTCTCTTCATTGATCTAAATTATTTTGAGTACAGCCGCCTAGTTTCCGCTTCCATTACCACGGCCATCCCATCATTTGTCCCGTGATTGCCTAGTAATTTCGTCGGTTCCACTCCTCATTGCGTTACTCTCAACTGCCCAAACTATCCACACCTATTGCTTGCTTACAACCTTTTACTGTACTTCCCGCTCACTCAAAAGCAATGGGTGTAACCAGTTTGGTCCGCTTTTACGTGTCTATGCCATATGGTATACACACACACACACACTTGTCCGAACGCGTGCGTACGTGTGAATGCATGCGCACATTCTCCCTTAGATGTACAATCCCTGATGTTTCTTGGTTTGGCATCGATCCTGATTGTTGAAAAACAGACAGACAACAAATACACACACCCGTCTTTTGACTTCATCGGTCCAAACGGCCGACACCCGTCAACCAGTTTTGCATTGCCCACTCCGTCTAACCAACTCCCATCTCATGACGCGACCAGCCTCTCTTCCCAACTGTGTTGCCCTACCGTATTAGCCAACTGCGCAGCTTGCTACTCAGTTTGCGCGCTCTTGTTCGTTCCTTATACATTTGTCACTCCGCAACGGTTCTCCGTTTGTAATAGGAGCCACTGGCGTGAACGTAAATCGATTCTCACGTGTCTTCATTGGTTAATCCTCACCGCCGTCGTTGACGTCGCACCTTTTCAACTACAGCTCGACACGAATTAGAGCTACGAACTGGCGAGTAGTGGCAATAATGCTATGTTCCCTTCCTCTTTTTCTCAAATACTGGCTTACATTCTTGACGCCTCACAGGTACACATTGGGTGTTTCCTTAACGCGCCCTATCTGTAGGACCGTGAATTCCCATAGACCAAGGCACGACAAAATAATATGTATTGGGAGTTAAAAGGAAACCAGACCTTTGAACTACAGACATGCTGGGTTTTGTTTAAAAAACATACAACAGTAGCGCTCAGTGTCGGACTGATCGTTTATTCTCATGTGGGCTGTTTGTTGCTGGGTTGAGAAAATTCGAGGATGAGGAAGAGATAGAGATTGGGTCGTTAGTCCTAAACTTGTCCCTAATACCGTTTGTTTCAGTTTGGTCGTTACCAAGTGTGTTTACGGAGTGCCTTGACTTGTTTATGGACTGGTTTTTGATTCACAATTCGTTAAAATGTTGCGAAACCTACCGTTTTGAAAAGGTGTGCTGATTGATTGTACACCCAGAAAACTTGTATCACGCTGTCGAGAAAGTGCCCGCTTGCCTATTTGTGTGCATGCGCTTGCGTGTGTGTGTGTGTGTGTGTGTGTGTGTGTGTTGGGTGCTGAATCGTTTGGACATATGAGCGAGCGTAGATATGTAGACAGCTCCAGTTGGAAAACTGGACCTGATTTAAAAACCTGCCTCGGTTGTTATCATTTGCTTTCGTTGTTGTTACTGTTGTTGTTGCTGCTGCTGCCGCTGTAAGCCAACAGTTAGCTTACTCACCCGGAATATGATCACAACGAGTGGCCGAATACGCATACTCAGACCGATTGTAGTGTAGTTTTCCAAAGCCACTCAGCTGTAAGTGAAATTCGTGGTTGAGGTCCATCTGCCATGTGTTTTTGTCATTCTTCTTGTGTTAACATGTGAAGTCCAATATGCGTAATTGGATTCGCACACCGATTTCGTCCGCATCTCTGTCATATCCATTAGGATTTGTACATGACCACCGTGCCATTTGAATCACGCGCAAGTCATACATTGATTGTGCGCGCATAGAGAGATTTGAACTGTATCCTCGGCGCTGCGATTCGTGCTACTGTTTATCAGTCACTAATAACGTAAAGAAGGATTTTAAAAAATATAGTGAAGTATCAACGCTCTTGTAGATGTAGGCACACAGTCAACTGTGACATGCCGTCGTGCCCTACCGGCAGCCCATCCGATCCTCAGTCCGGCAGTCAGCGTCTTCTAGTCTTACCTGGTAGAGCGATTAAACCTAATAGTCTGTGACCACATAAGCACGTGACAACCTTCGACTTTCCTTCAGCTACAGACAGCTGCATTCAGCAGTCCGCTATGTTAAGCGTTCCATTTTCAATCGCATTACATGACTCTACCAAAGTACGGTGTGCAACACCTTAGCTATAGGGTACGACCTTCGTGCTGTCCAACCACATTCCGAAGCGCTATGACGTTGCATGTGTCAGACTGGTTGGGGAAGACGGCTGTAGATATCTGTTCAATGCGTTCTTTTTGAATGAAATCCGGGTAGAAATGTTACCTTGCTGTCTGCTGATTCGCATTGAGAATGATTTCGTTTTTACTGCAGCCGTATGTGTTTGCGTCTGTTTCAGAGTTTTGTTTGATTGAGTGGATGTACTCGCGCACCTTGCGCTATTTTTAGACATACACCGAACGTGTTTGTGCTCGGGATAGGTCAGTGAGTGGAACGTGAGCTATCGCAATCTGGACCTCGGGTGCGAGCTTCAACCATCATTAATTTGCCTGTTAAGACCATCTGTTCTTCGGCAGACCATTCGTCAGCCGTACCCCGGTGACGTGAGTTAAACTCTTAACCACGTCTGTCCCACAGTACCAATACCTTGTTGAGTCCGACGTGGACAGTCGGATCGATTCTCGACGTGTTCGTAGAAAATGTTCTCTTTTACTGGTTCACTGCATTCAAACAGATAAGGACTGATACAATCGTGAATTTAAACAAACTGAGACATAGTAACGTGAAATTAGGGCCCTTTGATTTATGTGAGTAGTTTTGGATATCTTGAAGCATCAAGATGTGCTATAGATCTCTGTCAAACTCAGTATTTTTTCCATGCATCCTCATTACTTCTACATTATTATTCTCTACTGTTCCCTACTTTACACCCTTATATGCTGCTCACTAAAACGCTCCTCATTTGATCAGAATACACAATCGGTACGAGTGTTAATTTCTCCTTCCTTTCACAACCAACCACTTTGACTACATTGTGTTGTATTGAAGGTATACTTTCTGTTAACATCGTTCGACTGTGGATTACGCCCCAGTAAGCCTCAGCATAAAAATTCGGGCTGAACAATTACCTGCCATCACGTCAAACGAAAAACTGAAATCATATGCTATCGGACGTTTCGTGTGAGTGAATCAGTACACACTGGATAGTCGGACTACCAAAGTTTCTAGAATATCGCACTTATTGATGCTGATGGTGTAAAATGTGCAGCAGGAAATGTGAAGGGTCATCACCGGCGTAAGTTACGGTACACTCCGGTATTAAGCAAATCATTTATTTTAAGGGTAACAATGTGATCGTAGTGGTTGTCCTTTTCCTTCTGGTCCGAGTTGTTTCATATTTTCCTCTTTGATTACGTTATACGTTTAACAGGATCGGTAGGGCAAAATCGTGTTATTTCTTCCCGTCCACATCTTCAGTACATCCTGGTAGCGTAACACACATTTCGGATCTCTAGTGTTTCGATATCTGTCCACTCAAGGCACTTCACACTATCTCAGTATTCGCACTTGGCACAGTGTGTTTATGATCGACTAATGAAACGATGACTTAGCCTGTTATTCATGTGTACGGGTACGCCAGAATCAATTTGAGGCAACCAGACATGTTTTCTCAATGATGGGTTATCCTTTCAATCCACGCCAAGCTATCTCGTTTAGGATAACGCATGGACATCACTGTCATACGATGCAAGTGGAAAATTCATACACACTCATACCTCTTTGCAGACAACACAGTTAGAGGATTAAAGTGACTGTTTTTGTAAATAATTGAGTGACTAGCGTCATTCCGGATTGCATTAATGTTCCGTTGAAGAGAGCACATTTTGTCGAACAGTTAAAGCATGTGGAGTTAACATTTATGCGCTCGAAGGGTGAGTATTTAGTGTGGACGGGCAACTACAGTGTGAAAACTATTTGCAGATCAATAGTACTTGGTAAGCTAACAAAGAGGTCCATCAACTGACTTCTGTAAGTGTATCACAGCCAACTGACAAACCTATGTGGTTGCGAGTGACTGAATTAGTATACGTTGTCGTTCGTGCAGTATTTTCCCTGACATATTGAAGAAGTAGCAATGGGAAGAATTGATGGTATCAATAGAGCTTCTTTGTGTCCACTTGTTATATGCGATGTAATGCTTGAAGACAGTAGAGTTAATCGGAATTGTACGGAAAACCACATTACATTTGAGACAGCTTTTGGGCGATCTTGTCAAGGACGTACTGTCTTTTCCAAGCAGTACACAAAAATTATGGGAGAACAGTAAAACACACATGGACTGCAGAACTCTAACAGTAAGTAAGGGGATACTGACTTTTTAACGTTGAGAATCCCAAGGCATAAAATGCTTATCGCTTCTGCCTCATCAAAAGCAGTTGGCAGAATAGATGACCAGGTAAAATTGTGAGCTGAAATCCCACTCAGATCTTCTACAGATGAAGGCTTCGAAATCCTCTAAGGCACTTTGAAAGAGAAACTTTAGTATGCAGAACGAGTATGATGTCATTGGTCCTTAAGAAGGAAAAACAAAATATCTTGACATCCAGAGATCTCCAGGATGATGTAATCAGGAACAGGCCAGTTGACCGGTTCCATAGTGACAAACTGTCCACACAAAGGGACTGTTAATGCTTTACGTCCTCTCTTATGGTAACTGAAGCTAATTGGTATCCGTAAGTAGTTTGGAGTAGACGAACCGCACTAGTGTTGTTAACCAACGCAAATTGTGGTGTTTGCCAGATTGTATGGACAAACTCTTATTCACTGATAGTTCTACATACTGACCTACGTTTTACAAACTAATTCGTTGTCTAAGTCACGCTGTACAACTAATTTATCCTGGAATGCCACGTGTTAATCCATTTTCTCTTCCAGCTTAGTGTCTAGACCGATATGTCAACGCATTTTTACCTCCAAGGTCAACCGCAATGGGCCGTCGACTCGGTAGGAACTATGATCTTTACGAATCAGTGTAGACCCATTAGGTGAATGTTTTCTTACTTAACCTCTTAACCGTCCCGTTTCCTTCTTGCTCATGGTACAACCTTTGCTTTTGAATCGTGGTGGCTACTTTGTTTTTTTAATCGATTGTTTTTCGATTCATTTGGCACACGCATGCGTGCGACCGGCTCATTTTTTTTTGTCTGTGTACGCGCCCATCACATTCCCCTCAGCGTGCAGTGTACACGCGCACGCACGCCTGTGTGTGCGACGCGGTACGTGTTTCGCTCGACAGACACACTCCTGACCGTTGATCGCATACCCGATCCGATTTCATCACCCTTTCGTGACCAAGTGACATATGTGATCAGTGATTCTACCATCCGAATCAACGGGATCGAACTTTTAGCCTGTGACTGAACATAAATCGATCTGCAGTGTCATAGGTGGTTGCACTTTTCCACACAGAAACTGTGTTATTGGGTCGACTGAATCTGAACTAGATGGCTTTTCCAATTGACTATTCATCATGGCAATCCAAACCAATTGAGCAACCTAAAACAGTGCTTATCTTGGTGAGCTCTATGAAAACATGCCCCATTATAGCGCATAAATTAAAGATCCGTAGCTTCCTGGTCGTTGCACGTTAAACATTTATTAGCTAGCACCAACGTCGTTTCCCCATTGTTTCTTCTTCCCGGTTTACTTCGTGTTTTCTCTCTTTCTGTCTAACTGTAGGAACCTGCCGTGGTATTGTGGTCAGCACTGGTGATCGAACAGTCATGGGTCGTATTGCGAATCTGGCCTCCGGATTGCAAGTTGGTCAGACACCAATCAGCAAAGAGATCAGCCATTTCATCCACATTATTACCAGCGTAGCTGTGTTCCTTGGCGTTTCTTTTTTCCTTATCGCGTTCATTCAAGGTTATCATTGGTTGGATGCAGTGATCTTTCTGATCGGTATCATCGTGGCCAACGTACCTGAGGGCCTACTCGCCACCGTGACGGTAGGTTATTCGAGGTATCTTGGTTAGTTATAAACGCGCTGGGTCACCAAGGTTCTGGATTTTTACTCAGCTGTGTTAGGTTTAGGTTGTGGTTGAAACCGGTTTGAATTGATCCTGTATCATACCTCGAACGTGTGTTTGTTCAAGACTTTTGAGTATGCAACTCCATGATCTGGATTGATCCTAAACTCGGCAGATGGAAGTTATTTTACTTTGAACTAGGTTGATTACTTAAAACAATTCTCTTCTCGCTTTAGGTAAGTATATTTATGGGTTCGGTTATCTCTCTTGTTCTGCAACGAAGTTGAAGACTTATCGTTTCCATGCTTTGTGTTCCATTCATGTTGCGATTACTCCTCAGGTCTGTTTAACCTTGACGGCAAAACGCATGGCTAGTAAGAATTGTCTCGTCAAAAATCTGGAAGCCGTAGAAACGCTGGGCTCGACCAGCACTATATGCTCAGACAAAACTGGTACCCTGACCCAAAACCGCATGACCGTGGCTCACATGTGGTTTGACAATAAAATCTTCGATGCGGACACCACGGATGATCAGTCGAGTGAGTGTTCTGTTCACACCAAATCTGCATATCTTTTTGGTTTTCAAATTACCCCCATAGCCCTAGGTGCTCTGTCAGCGTTTGTGCGCATTCAGTACTGGTGTACAACCTGCAGCTGTGATTGAAGCACCCTGTGTCAGAAAAGTCATGCCCCCGCTATCTTTTGTAGCCTTGTCATGTGATTGCCCTATCCACTGACTCACTGCAATGCACTCTGAAAGTTGCACATTAACTTGTTTCTAAGTCCGATCTTCTTTATACGCACAGAAAGTCTATCTGTATATCTCGGACAGAATGTTTCTGAGCCGGGTCCCTCTACCGTTGCTTCTGTCCGTGCTTTGATTGACGTTTCATTGGCGTCGATGGTGTGCATGTCTCGGTGTGTGCTGCACACAGACTCATCCAATGATTGTTTCCGTTTTTATCTTCTAAGTGTTGCTCTCACACACACCACACAACTAGCGGGTACACACAACCAAGCGCACAAAGCCGTTTGAATTGGGCGAAATTAGGGTCATTTAGCTTGGTTTAGGGTGCGGAGCGGTTAGATTCTGTCTAAGTCGGACGTTTATTAACTGTATATAAACAACCCAGAAGATCCAGAGGAAATAATCTTTTTTTTCTATCACTAACCGTGGCTATTACCTTGGTCTATTACCCGTGAAGTTTTGACCTCCCGGCCACAACTTAATTCTATTGATACTTTTTCAACTAATGGGGGTGGAGTATGAAGTGATGTAGCTTAGTTTTGTGCGGTAAGACCAATTAAATCGAACAAAATGCGTCATAACACTCCACTGAACTCTGAGTCATTCACGCTATCTCAAATTGATTGTGTCGGTTTTTGAGGTTATACTGGGGTGCCGGTGATTAAATTCGGGAGATTCCTCTTAAAATCTTTCACATTAGTTGCCAACTACGATAAAAGCTCACCCAGCTGGATGGCACTGGCTCGCATTGCCATGCTGTGCAATCGGGCGGAGTTCAAGACGGGTGAGGAGAACAAACCGGTGCTCAAACGGGAATGTAACGGTGATGCGTCGGAGTCTGCATTGCTCAAGTGCGTCGAACTCTCATTTGGTGGTGTCACGGAATATCGGCGTCAGAATCCGAAGGTGGCCGAGATCCCATTCAACTCTACCAATAAGTACCAGGTACGTTTGTGATTTCTCCCCCCCCCCGTTTGTTGTATGCTGGCTGTATGTGTTATTGAACGGGCCAAGTTGCTCCGACTGCATCTGAACGGAACTCTCAGTTGAATGTAAGAATGCTTCTACCCGTACGCCGGTTGTTGTTGTTGTTGTTTTGTGACCTGACAACATTTGGACTGCGCGAGTGATCAGTAAACAATTAGTGATGTGTACTACCGAACAACAACCAAGTGAGGGCCGGGACTGCTTCCATTTTTAAATAGCTTGACACTATAAAGAGCCTTACGTGACCCAGTATAGCAATAACCGAGACATTTTCTTCTGCTTACTGCACACCATTTGAACATCACCATGAACCATTGATATAATGCTGCTCTTAGTGAAATTGGTAACCCTACCTAATTTGCGGTGTTGAAGCCTAATGTGATAATGTGTGTGTATGTATTTATATCGTGCTTCCCTCCTGGAATGACCACTTATGGAACAACCAAAAATTGATCGACCTAACGAGCGAACGTTGTGAGATGACGTTGTTTGAGGTGTATTCGAAAAACGGTTGCCGCAATCGTTCGGAGAGTGACCGTTGAAACCCAACACTCCTAAAAGTGGATACGAGTACGAGTCCCGGTCAGTTTTGTGTTACCGCGTTCCTCCAGTCAGATTCAAAACTGTGAAATAACTTGCTAAAATATTGGAACACATCCTTCATTGTTCTCGAGCAATCGCAGACGGGGACTATGTCGTATGCCTATGTGATTTTACGACTGCCACAAGAGACCACTCTTACGTCGCTAAACTGATACTCTGCGCATGTTGACTCCAGAATTGCACAGGTAATAGAGTCTACAATGGATTGAATCCGAGTAGCCATGTTATGGCGATGCTGGTGGTGATATCGAGTCGTATGTCCAATTTTACTTTGTGTTTGAATACACTAAAAGTTCACCCCTTCTGTCAAGCAACCCCAGTGTGCAGATCTGTCATTTGAGTCGAAGGTTATGCAGAGGTTCAGGGAAGCGAATGACATTGGCCTTCGTAATGAGTGATGGCGTTTTAAGCTCAGGTGTTGCAGCCCTCATCCAGTATTGTCAATTATTTACTCGTCGAGACGAATCTGTGGATTATAAGGATGACTAACTGCTTAACTGCATCAGTGATCTTTGTAAGAGCCTAGCCTGGTTTCAGCTATCCGCAATGTATTTTCCCCAAGGCTTTTCCCACAATCCGTCAACTAGAAGGACACGTCCGTCCGAGAGGATTTCAGTAAAGTGCCTTAGAATTGAGATCTTGTTTCTCATAGAACAAAGACTCTCTAAAGATAGCATCACCAACCAACTGGCATTTTGAAGGTTCAGCCTCATCTTGGCATCATGATTTTTGTCATTTGTGGCTTAAAGAAACTGAAACAGTTTTGGCTAGCTATCGGCGACATTTAACGAATAATCTAGTTGTTTTTGCCCACTTCGTTTTTATCTAGGTGATAATCAGCAAGCGCCTACAGTAGCCATTTAACATTAGTGATTTGGAGAGTACCCGTAATATTCTGACCGCTTAAGATGCACTCACCAACTTTTAACCTGACTTCTTGTGTACTCATCACCGTATGACTTGTGACATAAGCAAGAGTCTTCACCTATTATTTACGCTCCTTTTTGTTTATGTCCAGATTACAGTTGGTGTTGGTGTGCGTCGCCAGAGGCCCGACTGTTTTGAATCTTTGACAACGACTTCCTAATTGATATCACAAGTTAGCTGATATCTGATTGGTAAAAGTGAATTCTCCAAAGTTGATTAGGTCGCCTCTTGAGCCATATATTTCTTCGGATAGGTGCATCTAAAACTGGGATTCGACGAAGAAGAATGAAAGTTTAACACTGTACAGAAATCTTGAGGTATAGACGCACCGCGAGTGTTTTTTACGCATGAGTTCACGCCACCTGCCGATTGTCTTGAGTAAGATATCAAGCATTGAAGCTGACTTATTTAGACAGTTATTGAGGATTCAGAAAGGTTTGTTCTGTTCATTTTACAGTGGCAGTGCTGTGGATCGAGCCAGGTCTTTGTTCCAAGAATCCGTGGAAGTAAGTTTAGGATTTTTCGTATGGTAGAAAAAATATGACTGGACTAAAAGCGTATGGCCACTCGTAAAAACGAAGTGTGGAGTTAATGATGGTCACTAAGATTAAAACGATTGTTTGGGAAGCAGATCGCGGTTATTTTGAAGGACAAAAAGGCATTTCACTCCCACGAACAGGTTACTTTCTGATTGTGCTAGCGGTTACAGCGGACCCTGAAAACGTTGGTCTGAAAGTCCTACACACAGGGCAATGAGATAACTTTGCGGGTAGTAAACCAATGGTCGTGAACTGCTACCCTGACAAGATCCCATTTCCTGGTTTGTATATATAGCTTTTAGAATGCATATCATCCTCCGGCTTTGTTCTAAACACCGTCAGTGTCCGACGTTCTTGTTAAGTGTATTGGAAGCCCATGGACCTCTATCGTAACTGTACGTTTGTCTCAAGCTGATTACCAAGGTTCGCGCTGTGGTTCCGAGTGCTAGTCGTGTTCTGTTAGAAGTGTATTTCCTCTCGTTGACGCCTTACCCGTTAGTTACCTGAGTTTTCACGCTGCCAAAATATACATTCTTAAACCAGCTTTCGGTCCATGAAACCAACGACGGTGACGACCGATATCTGATTGTCATGAAGGGCGCCCCAGAACGTATTTTGGATCGATGCAGCACCATCTTGCTCGACGGCAAAGAGTCCGTGATGACTGATGCAATGCGCGACCAGTTCAACAACGCCTATTTGGAACTCGGTGGTATGGGCGAACGCGTTTTGGGCTTTTGTGATTTCCGTCTGCCAAAAGAAAGCTTCCCCAAGTGAGTCTCGCTAGGTAGTTCACACACATGCTAATGTGTATGCGTATATGCGTATGTTCATTCAACCTCTTGAGCCACCTAGATTGAGTTAGACATTCACTGTGGCTCAAGTGAATACCAACGTGTAGTGGACAGTTCTCGGATTCGTGAAGAATTTAAAACCGAGGCTGTTGGGATGCTTTTGATCAGTGTAGCTGGCAGTGACCTGAATTTTTAACTGTTCACTGTAATGCATGTGTAGACCTTCGATGTGCAAACGTCAATGAAATGTATGGGTGACATTGTGACGTATCTTTGATTCCATGTACACACCAAAATATAGGGGTTTCGCGTTTGACGTGGAGAATCCTAACTTCCCCTTGACTACGATGCGGTTCGTGGGTCTCATGTCCATGATCGATCCACCTCGTGCAGCCGTTCCAGACGCCGTGGCCAAATGTCGCTCGGCCGGCATCAAGGTCATCATGGTCACCGGAGATCATCCAATCACGGCCAAGGCAATAGCAAAAGGTGTGGGAATTATTTCAGAAGGAAACAAGACGGTGGAAGACATTGCTGCCGAGCGTGGTATCCCAGTTCGTCAGGTAAGTCAAACAGATACACATTCTAAGCCTGCCGTCATTTTACATCATAACTGGCTGGTCTAACCCCCATTACTTATTCGTGTTTTTTGTTCTTTCAGGTTAATCCACGTGATGCGAACGCTTGCGTCATCCACGGTACTGATTTACGTGATATGACACCTGCGCAAATCGACGAAATTCTTACTAATCATGCGGAGATTGTGTTTGCTCGCACCAGCCCACAGCAAAAGCTTATCATTGTTGAAGGGTGTCAGCGCCAAGGTGCTATTGTGGCTGTGACCGGAGACGGAGTGAACGACAGCCCGGCGCTGAAGCAGGCGGATATTGGTTAGTTAACTCTTACTGCATACCACTCACGTGACTGCAGTTTGAGTATAGACAATTGTTTTTAGTAGTTAGGTCCCCCTTTACCTTTCTGCATTTTTTATGTACGTCTTTCTTTTTTTTCGTAGCTATATAGCAGTTGAGCGTCAGCACGAGTCACTGACGTATTACTATCTGATGTTGCTGATAGTGATTTAAACCTGGCTTTTAGCTGATCGGCCTCGAACAGGAGTACTACATGGATTCCCGTCTCGTTCTTGCCAGTTTATCTATTGTTGAGTAGTCGGAGATTTGATTAATTTCAACTTGGACATCACTCTCAGTTGATCGCAGCTTCCGCACTCAGATATACTTTCCGGCCAGCCCTTTTTGAAAAGCAGCACTAGACCTCATTTCCACTTTTGTTAGAGCTTATCAGGGGTGCCTATCCTTGCCAGGGCCGGGGTTAGAATCCCCAACCATTCAGTCATCCAGAATATCGTCCAACAGATTTATTGACCTCAGAGCTTTCGACCTGCCTCGGAAGTCCTCATCGCGGGGTTATCGACTCGATTTACTAGGACAGTCACTGTCTCCTGTCGAGACGATCGGGCAACCAATCATTACTCACAAACGAGAGTGATTGGACGTTCAGGTATGATATTTTGGTTTTGCCTAATGTGAAGTCCGTGGTGCAGTTGTCAACACGGTTGTCTCATGAAGGCGTGGTCGGGGTTCCAGTCCCGGCTGTGGCGAGGATATACATACTGACAATGTCTAACAGAAGCGAAACTCGATTCTGGTGCTTCTCTTTGAAAGAGGCTGGCTGGAAAGTTCAGCTGAATGCAAAGGCTATGATCGAATGCGAGTGTTGTCCGAATTGAGATGACCTGTTGTCTAATTCGTGAAATATGCCATCTTAAGCTGTTGTGGTTTTACATCATGGAGAGTCCCACAAATTTTTCACCATTAGGCATGGGATTTTGATTGTTGATTGTTTGCTCTAGGTGGAGAGTCTTGATTCATGGGCTGTGTCTTTAAAATACACAGACTATAACCGTATCTTCACCCATACGCGGTCGAGTGAAACCGTGCAACCATTACGTCAACTAATGCTTACGTGGACTAATCCCATAGGAGTTGACTCGTTAAGGACCAAACGTGCACGCTTCATTTGCTCGAAGCTGGCGTTGATTCTTTTATCAAGGCTGAAATTTACACTGTCAACGAGTTCTAGTAAATTTGAGGTGTATAGGTGAAAATGTGTTGCATCCTCAGCACGAAGATCGCTGAAGTTCTTCAGTGTCGTTCGACTTGTTTTTTTATCAATGCCCTAGTTCATAACAAGTATAGTGGTAAACAGGTTCGCCTAACCTCAAGTTTGAACTTAAAATGCGTTTGAATGAACTCGACAACAACAACTTACTGACCGTCGGACTTCCCACCTTTGATCCACACCCCGACTACTACCCCTTGGGCAAAAGCTGACGGCACCAAATCCACAGCCAATCACACAACAAACAATCTTTGTTCTGGTGTGCGTGCCGAAGGTTGATCCGACTACACTTTGTGTTACAATTCTCTTGAGCTCCGTTGTTCATAAGTGTACTGCATATTTCCTATCAAATTAATTCAAGGACGTTTGTCACGCTCTAGCCTGTCTTTCGATTTGAATACTGAAGGGTGAAAATGTGGGGGAGAGTTGAGAGCCATACTTGTTTCATATTTCCAAACTAGCATTTGTTTTGTCCTTATTTCGCAGTACCCATTCTGATCGCACCACGATACACTCAAATCCTGACAAATCCGTTTCCCTGTTCGTCCTCTTACTTTGTTAGGTGTGGCTATGGGCATTGCAGGTAGCGACGTAAGCAAGCAAGCGGCAGACATGATTCTACTGGATGATAACTTCGCATCCATCGTGACTGGCGTCGAAGAGGGTCGGATCATTTTTGACAATTTGAAAAAATCCATTGCTTACACCCTCACTTCGAACATTCCAGAAATCACACCCTTCCTGGTCTACATTCTGGCCGACGTCCCACTTCCGTTGGGCACAATCACAATTCTGTGTATCGATTTGGGGACAGATATGGTGAGTGAAGGGTGGGAAGTCGATTTTGTCTCTGTGTATGACAGATTTCACTGCATCCGAGGACAGGCGTTTTCCGACGTGTCCGTTCCCATTTTTCTAGTCCTAATACTATACCTATTTCTGATGAGCATTTATTCGGACCTCAACATAATCCAATTTACTTTTATCACACACCGGATTGAATCGGAATGCGTTTGTACCCTTTTGTGTTCATTTAGTTACGATCACTTTAACAATTTGAAGTGATTGGCCATGCATGTTTGTCATACCAAAGCTGCATAGTTGATTTTTTTATAGTGAAACTGGTGATGACACTTCCGGTTGTGCAGATTCTTAGCCTTTGAAATTTAGAAACCGTTTTTCATTTGTGCTGAAAGGCAGTGTAAACTGTGTTTAATGGAATTCGGTCCCTAAAGTGGCAGAGAAAGGGAGAGAAAGAACAAGACTGCTACCGGTAACGTCTAACTTTCACACTAATTTTTATGGTCTCCGGGTTACGACGTCGCTCACCAATCTTATGGTCGCTGTTTCGAACTCCGGTTATTTCACATATTTCCACTGTCTAGATTTGAGTGACTTGACAATATTCGTTTCACGCGTCACCTAGCATGTTACATATCAGCAATCATCCGGTAGTTTAATTTACTTACATCATCCTATTCGTAACATATGAGGTCACAATGACTGCGTTCTGCAGCATACGAATAGCTCATGTTTGAACCGTTCGTTTATGAGATAGCTAGTGAGTTCATTTTTAAAGAATACTTTTACTCGCTCGGTTACAATATATGTGGTTTGTGATGTGGGCGGCTAAGGCATGAGTGATGTACAAGGGAGAAGCTGTGCACCCTCACCATTGTTGTTCAATTTTGTCATAGACGCAGGATGAAAAACTCTTTGTTACATTCACGGAATACCGATGTAGACCCCCTATCCAGTAGGTGCTGATGAATATGGACTGCACCAAAAACAAGCTGATGCTGTTTGACAATTTTCAGAGGGTACCGATGTCAGCAGACATTGTTTTTCGTTCTGCTAGATGCTTAAGAATAGGCTATGAAATCTCAGATTGCTTCTAGATTGCTGGTGATTGCGAGAATTGTCGTCAAAATGGATACAGTCTGTATTTTTTGTGCCGTGACACGTCGATGTCCAACTTACCACGATATTTGTGACACTGGATGAAAGATTTCTTGAAAAAGATGTTAAAACGTTTTTGTACGTGTACGATTAAGAAAGCTAGCGACACTGGTACCCTGTATGTACACGTTTGAGCAAACTTTGGTGGGTGATACATATCGCAAGTGTGTTTTTACGTTTCTTGAATGTTGGTTATCACTACCATTGAAACAGTTCTTTCGATCTTGGAAGTGCAGTAAACTTTGTTCCGTTGATTGTTGGGATCTTCTGGCTAAGCTTACCTTCTTTTTGCCTGTCGATTATCTTTTAAAACTAAGCCCCACATCAGAACACCGTTTTGTGGCTTGGAAATTTCTGTAGACTTACGACCCATCTCACTAATACCCCTAACATTGCTTATCGACCTCTTGTCTATGCATGTAGTATTATTTCGGCAAAAATGGTGTCACATACTAGGGAACAATGACAATTTGATTAACTCGTTGTTTCACTGGTTGAAACGCACAAATCCTCGAATCCACTCTGATATTCACAGTATCGTCTGAGTTACTGTATACACTGTCCGCGGTATTTCTTTTGAAAATGTATTTTTCTTCTCGCCGTGAGTGGAGCTTTTAGCAAACCGAACTCTTAAATATAATTTCTATTTCGTGGCACAGACACTATTGTATGAATAAACGTTAAGTTGCGTTCATTGACTATGTCGATTCCTTCGTTTGATATTCAGTTATGCAGATGAGCATGCTATAAACCCACGCGACTCTTTTTTACACGTCACTTCACCGAATGTCGCTTGGTTTTAGGTTTAAGGATGCAGTGTTGACCGGAAGAAAACATATACTCAAAACATCGTTAACTGAGTCTGCCGGAAAGTCTTGCTGGACAAGACACGAATCGATAGAATTTTCTGAAAATTTGCAACATCCTCGTATTCATCAGTGTGTATATTTGTATCTTAATGAGAACCGAACATTACTTCCCCTTATTCCCAATCACACACACAGGTCCCGGCGATTTCGCTGGCCTACGAGGAAGCTGAAGCAGATATTATGAAACGGATGCCACGTGACCCCCTACACGATAAGTTAGTCAACGAACGTCTGATCTCAATGGCCTACGGTCAGATCGGGATGATGCAAGCCTCGGGTGGTTTCTTCGTCTACTTTGTCATCATGGCCGAAAACGGATTCTGGCCAACCAGACTATTGGGCATCCGCCAAGAATGGGATTCCAAAGCCGTCAATGATCTGGCAGATTCGTACGGACAGGAATGGGTGAGTGTGTTTACATACTTTCAGCTATCATAACCGTGCGTACTCGTCCTTTGTCGCTGCTCGATTTTTAAATTTTCACACCTTCCCATCAGCTCTGGTAGTAAGAAGGGTTTAAAAGTTCATGTTTGTTTTCATTCACACTTCCAAAATAATATCAGTCGAATAAATTAAGCTAAAAAAATGCAGTTACATTGTAAATCTGGTTTCGAATCAGCTGTTCAACTGGGGCAACAGGTGTTTATTTATCCTTCCGTAGCCTGTCTGCGCTTCACTTATTTATTTGACGTAAGTGTCTAATGGCTAGCCAGATTCTTCAGTTATACCGATCGACCCGATTGGCTCAAAGTGTTTGACTACAGTAGCGTACCGTGTACCTCATGAGATGCAATAACTCACAACCCCAGTGTTGGTGGGTTTCATCTCTTGATCGCTGCTCTTCATCTCGTTTCTCAGTCATAAATGACCAGTTATCAGTTCAGTTCATATTGTGGCTACCACTCGTGTCCACTATGGTGGCACAACAGTTCTAGTTCGACATCCCAGCTTCACTGGAAATAATAAATAAACAGGCGGCGGATTCAAAAAGTAGGTGTACAGAAAATGTAAATGAATATTAACGTGACACTATGCATATGGCCCTGGATCGTCGTGTGTACCTAGACCTGACAGTCAGTGTTTTTTATGTACTGCATAATCAAGTTACAGTCCACCGTTTTTTTACGATCCAGAGCCATCTCTGTAACTACTATCTTGGCATTGCTTGGCATACAAAAACAGGTGGACTGATCAGCACGCGATGTTCGATGTGATTCCAAGTTGTCCTAATCTTTCCGGTTGTTTTCTCTTTCTTAGTCATACGCTTGTGCTGGCTGAATGTGATAGGCCTCGGTTGATATAGCGGTAGTGACGACCGTGAGCAGAGACCCTAACGTCCTATTTCAACGCAACTATTATTTTTTCAGATTTCTTCATCGAGTTTAATTATACCCGTTTCTTGCCTACGGTTCTCCGTTGTTGGTTTCAGCCTGACCGTATTATGTGCTCCGGCCGGGTACATCTCTCATTCGCTGCGTATAAGACCGGCCAGGCTAAACGAATTTAGGTGCATTATTTATGTTCTGTCATTGATCAGTGATACGATTTAAAGGTGAATCAAACGTCAAACTTTTCTACCTTCATGGACATAAAACGGTCTGGCACCCTAACAACCTTGATCGATTTCGATCGTCTACATTTTTCATTACAGTTTCTTGTCTGGGAGTAAGATCGGATAACCTTGAACTTAGTGTTGGTAACTGTTCCAGCCCATTCATGAATTATGGCCTGACCGATCGGAGTTGTGTCACTTGAGTGGCCAGTTAGAAGTGAAACCAGTGTATGAGAGAAAGATAGTGAACGTTATTGCCCCACCTCCGAGATCATGTTAGCCGGCCTTCTTTACTGAATGATTCTGGGTAAAGGGAAATAGCAGAGCGCCTTGGCAATGGTTTACCTCTGGCCCCACTCGACGGTACGCTCGCAAACCTGGCACAATATCGTATACATGTTGCATGCTGAGTGTGGCTTGCGTAACTGACCCCACATTAGGCTAATGCCGCCCTGATCCACAGTTCCCCCCTGTGCTGTCCTGGCTATTCTCCCAGTCCGACTGGATCGATCTGCACCAGAGTACAGTGTGGTAGAGAGAATGTTTTCCGTATTTGTTTAACCAAAAACATTCGTACTTCATTGGAGTTAAAAGGTAGTTGAGTTTTCAACTTGTGCTAGCAGACACTTTTCAGACTGATTTCAACAGGCTGATTTTCGACCTGTACTGAAAGCGCCCTTTGAAGTCATATGGATACATTTTTTATCTCAGTGTATGCATGTGTGGCTGTGTACTACGCCTTGAACTTGGCCAAATTCTATTTTAGCTCTAACCTTCGCGCACGTTGATGATAAGAATTCGAAGAAAAAAAAACATTTGGTACAAGAAAGTACTGGAGAAAATAAGGTTAATTAAGTGGACTGGTTTTCTTGTGGTTGAGGACACGCCATTAATTACAGCGTGTCATCATGAGATTTGCATTTCTAGCGAATGATTAGGGTAGCCACTAAAACTCAAAAACTGACATGCAGTACCGACAGGAATTCGCTGAGCAGATCACTGATAGTCTTCTTACCTCGTTATCACCTCTTTACGTGCAACTGATGAATAATACTTAACTCAATAACCCTAATTGGCATGTGGAGTATACAATCGACTGTCCGCAGCTTTTAAAAGGAATCTCTAAGCCCTCCGAGCCATGCCCGTTGCACTGCGCAGGCGACCATTCCATGTTCTAGTTTCTCCCCACTGGAGACATCTCAGTGAACGCACGTGATTCTCGATATGGTTCCAAGTTGTCTTAACCGTGTCTTCCTATCCTTGGGGAGCTCTAACCAGCCCACCTATGGCTCAAACGATCACAGCCTTAAGCCGAAAATTTTAATAAAAAAATTGGCATTGTACTCAGTTTCCTCGCGAGCTTTTTGTACCGGCTTGAAACCTTATTTTACTTGTGATGTGCTTGTTTGGTGGATCTAAGTCATTCTCGGTGATTTGTTTATTCATGACTTCGAACTGACTGTTCCATCTTTCTGCAACTATTTCAAGGTCGGACTAATGGTGTTTATTCGCCTATCTTTCATATTCATTTGGATTTTCCACTCAGCCTGTTACACATGTTAGTTCCGCTCTTTCTTAGAGTAACCAGTGTTGCACGCGCATCATGAACTCCGGCGAACAGCCTGATTTCCGTTCGATGACAACTATGGCGGAGCGTTCACATGAGATTATTTGACATCCGGTTACTGTTGTTGGGTTTATGAAGTAAAGCAGTCGACATGATTACCTCACAACTCTAGTCTAGATGAAGAGAGCTTGAAATACCTCTCAGTCGTAATGGCGTCGATTGTCTGTTGTAGGTCTTAGGTGGGTTCATTCGGTTGCTGCTACTATCTGGATTTGGACCACCTGACAATGAAATTCACACAACAACAAAAGCTCGGTGGTATCACAAATGAGAACCTAATTCCCTTTTGACGAGGCAATAATAAATATCACTAAGAATCGAGTTAAATTCGAATGTCGAATGTTTTATGCTGTTTGAACTATATGGATGCGGTCAGTCGTGTGCTACATACTAATAACCGGATGGAACAACAAATTGCTCAGAACAAACCATTTGTGGTGACGTCCTTTGTCATCCGTCACATCAATCCGGACACGGATACCGTAAACCATAACCGACTAACGTTTTGCACCTGGGAGGTTATGTTCCATCAAGACTAGGGGGTGACGCCTTTGAGAACACACTCACACGCACGTCCTTGTGGGTTATTTATCAAAATTCCAGCTTTATTAAGACTGGCAACTTTTGGCTAGCTGGTCAGTTTTTTCGCTTATGCATGTCCTTGCTTTCTATTTCTCATCCAGTCAAATAACAGTAAACGTGTTCTGTCAACTCCGATATTTTTAGGTTTAGTTTGGGTACTGCTTAGAAAGTCCCTAACCGTCCCAATAATACGGTTGTGTGTTATCAACAAATGCTTGTTTCTCTTGGTTTGAGCCTAGTAGATAAAACAACTGTTTCGTCACCAAACAGATTATCAACTGGTTAGTATGTCGCGAGAAGGCGAAACTCTGACCAAGGCGAGTGTGTGTCGTACCTCTCTTCCCTCAGTGATTTGGTGCGTTTTCATTCTAGTATGTGATCCATTCAATTTCTTTCTCCCAGACATACCATCAACGAAAACGCTTGGAATACACTTGTCATACTGCATTTTTTGCTTCCATCGTGATCGTCCAATGGACCGACTTGATGATCTGCAAGACTCGACGAAATTCAATTTTCCAACAAGGCATGTGGAATCATCATCTCACATTCGGTCTATTTTTTGAGACTACTCTGGCCATCTTCCTGTCCTACTGCCCCGGTTTGGACAAGGGCTTGCGTATGATGCCATTACGGTAGGTTTTGTCTCCACTTGATTAACTTAATTAGCTTTTTCAATGTTGAATTGTTACTGTGGTTGTACCTTATTTCTATCCGTTAGTGACCAATAAATGCGTGGTTTTGGACTGTATATTTGAATGAGGTTTTTTCTACCCGGCTTCACTAGAGAGCAAGTGACTCGAGATAGTTCATCATTAGTGTTTTTATCAGAGAGCTCATCCGCTTCCATCCGTACTGCCTCATTTATAGTGTATGTCTGCTAGGTTTACATGACCGAAAATTTCGACTAAACTCTTTTTGCATGCCAGTCCTTAAAAACCCAGTCGTTACGACTGGTTTCCTTCTTTTCGCTCAAACTACTCATCTGGCACAGATAGCTGGATGCAGGTCCAGACTAACAACCTGCCTTTTGGTTTCAAATCAAGGAAGCTGTTATACACACACGCGCTCCCATCATCTATTTTGTAAACATCGCTTGTGTGATGAGAGCTATTTAAGCTATTTCATTTGGTAACACCCTTGTGGTGACGGGTTGAATACTTCCCGCATCGTGATCACTTCACTCTGGCTAATATTCTTTTCTTATGGCGATAATTGGACCACTGTTTGGACTCTTAAACCCATACTCTGTACTGTCATGAGTCGAGTTTACGAAGTCTACTACTGGTGTGACGGTCCATCCGGACTACCATCTCGACTGCGCATCGGTTCAACTGAAGACGAAACTGGTCCTGCGCGAGTTTTCATAGTGAGCAACATGGCACAGTCATGTCTGTCCACTTTTATGTTCTTGCCACAGTAGCTAGTGTGTAACCGAAAGTGAACTGTGCTGATCTTGCTCAATGCCACCTGCCGAAGTGGACACATGATGGGTCGGCCTGGGTAACTGAAGACAGCTGCTGGTATGTTGGTGGCTATGGGCTCGTCTGTCTTCCAGCCCGGGGCTCCCATAGCTGACAGAGGCTGCGGTTGAAAACATTAGGAAGATAACCGTTAGTTGAGTTCGGCGGCCTAAATGTTGTCGTCGTTTGACGCTGATGTTGATTGCCTGAGTGTAAATACGGGCACCGTCTTTTTGGTTACATGTTGGTTTCTCTAGGCTATGTTTTTGAATCAGTCTGGCGTATGTGGTCTTGGTTGCATAGGCCTTCCAAGGGATCTCCAACGAGAAAGGGCGGTAAATGAATTAGCTGACACGTTCCTGTTGAGTGTTCATTCGTCCATCCGCTGTGTGATAAATAGGTGTAACTCTTATCGATTCAAGTAAACGCTACGCTCGCCCAATGAGTTCCAATCGATAATATATCCATGCTTTGCACTATTCGAACATCAACAACAACGATTGGATATCGGGCGACTCGTTTCGCTTCCTGTTTAATTCAACGCAGTTATTTGGGCACTATAAATAAGTATAAACGACAGCACCGGGTGGTCTGCTTTTTCCGTATCTGTAAAGAGATTCGAAGGGAGCAGGAGAAGGGCTATCGTTGCCTAGCTGTAATTTGATTTTTGAAAGCTCTGTCCATGGTAGGAGGTTTCATCGTTGCTTTTTTCTTCATTGATTTCTCCGTGCATACGGACAGACACCCACATATTGCATTCGCACACACATGCGTATAATTTTATTGTATATGCCTCATTTGTTTATCATATCTTTCAAACCAAAACAAACGTGAGTACATTATTTGACTTCTCCGCATTACGCTGACACAACAATAGTGATGAACCCCACCACAAAAGTTAGCGACCGCATAACGCGCACACACAAAAATGTTGTTTTAACCGGCGGTGAACGTTCGACAGGCTCAAGTTTTTCAATCTGTCATCTACAATCACTTGACTTAGGTAGAACCCAACCCCCTTTTTCGGATGGCCAAAACAGGCTTCGTGTCAATTTTCTGTTGACGGACTGCGCATCTGTGTTGGAAAGCAAACATTGTTGAATGTTGTGATAGTCCAAGGCCTGAGTGATTGTTACTAACCTTAAAAACATGACATACATGCATCGAGAATATTCTGGAAGAATTTCGTCAAAAAGAGACAGGGTAGGAAAACCAATAGAACAAGATTAGTTGGAAGAGTTGGCATGTTGCTGAAAGTCTACTCTCTATGTTCAGTTCACCAATTGCTACCATAATCTTGAATGATAGTCAAACTGTCGTTCAGTTCATATACCTCACTCTTATGTTTGAACCTTTTTATATGAACATATTTACCAATAACTTCATACGATTCGTGCTGCATTTGTTGGAACCCGTTGAAGGTAACTTCCCTGTTACATCGTTATATTTGTTGATGTTCCCGCTTTTCTTCCAACGTTTTACAGTTTCACTTGGTGGCTGCCTGCGTTACCATTCAGCATACTCATTCTAGTATTTGATGAGGTTCGGAAACTGTTATTGCGAAAGTTACCACCGGGTTCATGGCTCGAACGCGAGACCTACTACTAATTGGTTGCTCAGAGATGACAGGCAGACAGACAGGCATTTTTGTGGTCAACCCTAACCACCCTCCACTCTACTGCACCCCACAAACCATCCTCACAATCCCAATACTCGCCTGACTTTTGTTTTTCACTCTGCTCGGTCGTGGCCAATCTTTCATCCATTCTTCAACCCCGCGTCGCATTCTTTCCTGTTAGTCTCTTTGCAACCCTTACGGACAACTTGGCACTCAGTGTGCTTATATCGCTCTTGTACACTTGCATTCGCGAGCTCTTACATTTCATCACCATGTTCGACATTGTGCTGACAATTGCCTTGACTACGCACCCATACACACGCACACTTTCGAAAATGAACATAAGCCATTATCACCAGCATATGAATCGTGGAATTTTGTTCTAGCCATTTGAATTTCCCCCACTAGGCATAGAATAGCGTTAACCTGCCCACACTGTCCACGTGATGAACGTGATACGTTGGGATCGTGATACACACACGGTCTGTACTTCCTTTCGCCAATGCGATTCACGGATGTATTGTTTGCTCACGTCCGCTGGAATTTGGTTCATATGCCCACAGCCAAGCCATGTAACCAATGTGTCTGTTCCTTCTCATTCGATGATCAGTGTCTGTTTGCGCTGTGTTCATCCCCAACCGCTTCTCAACTCAACCACAGTTCAGTGTTTCACCTATTCTCTACGCACTATCGTGTTGCGGATCAAATACCTGTACCATTGTGTATTCTTACAACATATTGGACGAACGCGCTCGATTCACCCATCTGCATCCTTTTTGTCTGCTTCTGAATCTTTTGAATGAGTTGTCCACATGATTCTTGGCTCTCTAGCCTTTTTCTCGTGTTGGTCACGGAAGCGTTGCCGAGTGTCGATCAAGCAGAACTAATGTACCTTTCATTCAAACACTGACTAACGCGCATATGTAGCCCTAGTATGTGCGTGTGGGTATGTGCAATGATGACAATGGGCGTGCCCTCGAATCCGTTTGTGTCATCTTAGGATTGCACCCAAGCAGTGTCGGTAGATGACATTACCTGTTTCTCGCTTCTCTTCGTGCAAGATCATCCATCCTCTTTCGCTCGGTACACCTAACAAACGCACTTTCCGGTCTGTCTGTTTGTTTATTTGTTTACAGTTTTGTCTACTTCCTGTTCGTAGTCCGATTCCCAACAATTTGTGCACGACTATCCTCCCACTTAGATCGTTCGCAAAGTGAGTGTTCACCGCTGTGACTTCTCTCATCTATCCGGATACCACGCTCAGAGTTAGCCGTTTTCTTTATTTTGTGTGCACGTGATTGTCTCGATATTGTGCACCAATATATATACATATATATATATGCGCGTGCCCACCCATTTGCCCAAAAAATACGAGCACACGGAGAAGTGGCTAAATGCCAAACAATTCTGATTGTTTTTTGTTAGACTACTACTCTTACAGCTACTAATATTGTTTTATTCCGAATCACGCACTGATTTTTTCGTAGCTTCCAGTTCGAAACTTTAAACAAAACTAAAATGGCAATCTTACTGACGATCGTCAAGAAAATGTTGCACTACACAATCTCATGCTTTTGTTCTGTAATCGTATTGGGAGTAGTTTGGGTAATGACATTCGTTGCTAGGTCAATTTCCTGTTCGCTGAGGTCGGCTATTAACTCATTGTTCCTTGAGACAGAGTCGAAGAATCAACTTTGTAAAGGTGGGTCCAAAGTTGTAGTTTAGTGTTTTGATTCCATGTTTAGTTTTAATTTTGTCTCTTCTACCGCTTGATTGTTAATTCCTAACCATGCTTATGGATGCGAGGATTCGATTCAGACGTGAGTAAGGAGTCCGTTGCGGGACATAAAACGTGAACATTCGAATTCTCCGCTGTCCAATGTGCTCGGTTTTCACTCCACTTGATACAATAGTGCGATTGTCCGGCGTTCGCTGTGGTAGTTGATTTTGGCCAGGCCTAGTGATCGCAAGCCCCATGTGTTGGAATCGGTATGCGTGAACTCACATGCACGAGAGTGAGAGAGAGAGAAAGAAGGACTGTAAGTTGCACAACTCTGGACATGCAATTGTCCCTCTGCCTGCGGTACGTTGATGCATGCAGGTACCCACATTGACCGCATTCGATTAGAATTCGCGTAAACAAGTACGGAACGAAGAAACTTGATGGAGCTAGATGATCCACGTTGGTTAGAGTAAACATAGCGAAGATGAAAACTAGGTTAAGTTCAATCGGATATTCACGCCTTTTTAATTAAACATCTCAAGTGTGTGTATTCCGGAATAGTGATCAAAGGCTGATTGCACCAAGGGACGGTATCCGATAGTTTGTCTTCAATAAACTAGAATTAATTGTCAGGTTGCGGCTTATTAGAGTTAAGGTTAGCGAACCGAAAGCCTGTCATTGTGTCCGCCGGTTTCTAGGTCTGTGGATGCTTATTTGACCGGTTAACCTTGAAATGTTAATCATGAATAGTCCTACGGCGGTTTTCTCGTCCTAGTTGGTTACACTTAAATTACTAATCTGAATGATATGCCTAACTGATTTTACGTCTGATTTAGGACTAACTTTCAACAGACGGAGTTGTGATGAAACGTCCAATGTGAGCAGAGTTTAATTTCCAACAACCGAAATATCTGTCTGCTCATCGCTAACTAGAAAGTTGTTCAACATGTTAAATGAATTTGCCAATCTCGGGTTGACAAACCCAATCATAATTGTAGAGTTATTGATTGGAGTTAACAGAGTGAATATCGTCTTTATTTTAAGAGTGTTTGGGCATCGTCACTATCCATCGTGTTCGAATATGTGGATGTGTACTTTTGTAGTGTATGGCGAGAGGTCGTTGTGGTTAGGAAACGGATGTTTGATAATGAGTGTCAAGAGTTCCTTATTTCAATTTTTAGATTTCCCCAGACTTAGATGGATAGACCATGTACTAGGGGTGTTATCTAAGAGGTCCGCCATGTCGAACACCTTTTGCAGGTGTTTCGGTCCATTGGCGTAAAGTGCAAGGTGGCCAGATGTAGTTCATCTAGCAGTTGGTCACTGTAGGTTGGATCCGTCTCTTGAGTTTGTACTCTTGAAACTCACAGATCCGGTGAAAGGAAACTACGTGAAACGACGGCTAATCAGGCCCAACAGCATGAACATTGCCATTGGTTGGCGGAATTGTCTGTAACGTAACTATATTTGATTACACTAGGCGGTGGAGGCTGTTTTGCTGATGATACTTTACTTTCACCTATAATTCGGTTGTCTATGTTCAAGGTGTAGGCACCTTTATGTCGAATGTTTCAGAATGGACTCAGTTGACCATCAGCAAAGTGATGGGCAGCTGTTTTAACCTAATTAGGTCTAATCAGCCCCCTGTACACCAGAGAATCGAATCCATGAATAAGCAGTTTTGAAGAGCACTAGCATCTTTGAAAAGAGGATGGCAGGAAAGTCTATCTGAATGTGAAAACTGCGATCAAATTAGAGTGATGTTCAACTTAAAATTAACCGAATTCCCGACTACTGATCGACAAAGATGTGTTTCAAACATGACAGTCATTCTCACAACATGAGGTTATGATGGAGTTATCGAATCAACCAGAAACAGTAAGTTCGCCCTTCTGGAACACACTCTTAACTGTAATTCTTCTGATAATCCCTCTCTGAGCACATTCAACAGTTGCTGAATCTTGTTTAAGACAGGGACTACTAGCATACGTGTTTGTTTCTAAGCGTGGGCGGAATAGAAACCTTAATGCAAAGAAGAAGACTTCGAAATGGGTGGATGGTTCCACAGACATTTAATGTCATTTGTGCTTTCTGAGTCCTGCTCGCATACTTTATAGACCAACTTAAATCATCGGTTATTAGAATCCCTGTGTTTCGTTCGCATATGGAGACGATCACTTTGGCGATCTAATCTTAATGTCGAATTTGCATGACTGAACATACGTTGACGCATAATGGTAAGTTGTGATCTATGGGCAGTTGATTAAGAAAGTTTGACATCTGGTCGGGTTTTCTTATCGTCTGGACTTTCTTTTGTCAACCTAGTAATCTTACCACCATCAGTAATCCAGCTCACGATATCATTTTTCGGGACCATGAGAAGATACTGAATTAGTGAATTAGCCCCGAATTATTGTAACATGATGAACAAACAGTCTTTGCAGCTTGATGTTGCTGGTTCAAAAACAATCTGTTAGCTTCATTCAAGTAAGGGCTTATGGAGGACGTAATCGTTCAGCGTCCATAACAATCTAGGGTATTTGAGTAAAAAACTTTAGAACAATTGCGGTAGATTAAGTCAGTGAGCATTTTGCTGTCAGCGGTCTCGGTCCATTAATCTCAGTTGGTGTTTTATGACACGAAAAGCCGGTGCAGAGGTCATACTGCGCCTTAATGATCAGTCCAAGGCTTGTCAATCTGGCTGACTTGAATCAACCAGGAAGCCCTCCATTAATACAGAGACCAATAAAACAGGGACTACCATTCGATGACCTGCTGGGTCTTCTCTCTACCCACTTTCCAAAATGGATGTGATTGCAAAAGTCTTTCTGGAGACGGTCAACTGACACCAGACGGTTCCAATGAACTGTCGGTGTATTCGGTGGTGTAAGTCCGCAAGATTGTTGCCTGTTTCAAATCGGGAACTGGTTATTTGCATTCTGATAGTTCCGCTAATCTGATTTTCGTTAAGTGAGTAGATTGTTACACATATCATGGTAAAATCTTGTCAACTTCCGCTTGCGTGACCCCTACCGATCGTTTCGGAGGTAACCGAAGTGGCCAGCCTCTGCTACCATGACAACCATACGAACGAAACATCATTGTGGAAGCTTTTTTTTACACCAATTGCAAGCTACCCGCGTTAGGCTATTTTAGCCAGCTCTATCACAGTGGCCTTAGAAACACTTGTTCTCTGTGTTCAAACTGTTAGCAAGAGGTTTTGTGGCATGAATTTAGAACTCTGTAGAAAAAACCCCTACTAATGAACAGATTTGTGGAGAGTTCGTCCGCAACCCAGACCTAAGCAAGTGTTCTGACACATCAACAGAAAATATTTGTCATGTTTGATCAGACGGAGATTTGAGGAATCACGCAATTTATGACCTGTCTAGGAAGTCCTAATCGTAGGGTTATCGATTGGAGTTGACAGGCAGTAACTGTGTCTCCTCTCGAGACGATCGGGCAACCTGATCATTACTCAAGCGAAAGTGGTTGAGTGTTCACATATGGTAATTCAGTATTGCCTAATGTGAGGTCACTGGCGCAGTGGCAAACAGGGTTGCCTCATGAACAGCGTGGCCGGAGTTCTAATCCCGGCAATGGCGAGGATATGCACTACTGCCGAGCTCTAATGAGAGTCTAGTGCTTCTTTTCGAAAGAAGCCTAGTGGAAAGCCTATGGGAATGCGAAAGCTGCGATCAGTTGTGGGTGATGTTCAACTTGAAATTTATGTGCTGTTCACATCATCATCCAACGAGTAGACGAGTGTAGTCGAGGCTCTTATGGTCTGGATGCCTACTACACATGTCACCACCGCTGTGTGAAGTCATCACTCACTCGTCCACTTACTTAGTGATCTGCTCATGATGCCTTTGATTTAACCGGCGACCGAATTATTCTCTCGGTCAGTGGAGTCGCACTGCTCGTTCCGCGTGTGTATGTGCGCGTGCTTACTTTTGCGTGTCTGTGTGTCCTGCTTACATAGCAAAATACAAAATAAATCAAGTTTCCTATCCATAATCAATCGTCAGACCAATGGGCCGACAGTAAATCCTGAACCAACATGTACAAAACACCAGGTTTTGAGCTGCGATCTCAAACGACAACTTTTTGTACACTATTGCCCGAAGCCACTACTGATCAGAATACTTGAAAATTCTGTTGCACGTTTATTGTAATTGTTTTGACCACATTAATGTCATATTATCACAAACTATCAGGATACGTCCTTTCTATTGAATATATACAATGCGCATAAGTAATGTATATTTAACAGTGACCGTTAAAGATCACATGGCCGACTATGATGCGATAAAAATCATGAGGATATTGATCAATACTAACAACCGCAAGATGGTGCCGTTCCATGACAGAGTAACTTGACACAGCTCAATAAAGAAATATAGTGTTCCCCAACAATAGAGGCTTTCCTTGGAGAGAAAAGTGGTTATTCGACGGAGGTGTTTCTTATTGGTAAGGGGGCATTCAATCCCATGATAGAGGACCGTTATGAGTGCCACACAGTGGGTATAGCAATGTTGATGTTGTTGATGTATCGATCCGTAGTCTAATTTCCGAGTGGCTTGTAGCGGAACGACTAGAGGATAGTGCAAACAAAAGGATCTGAAGACCACGTGTACTAGTAACAAAGTATATACCTAACAGTGTATACAAACTTCAGAGGTGGGGAATCCGATTAATGTAAGTGACAGTGGTACATAGGCGCAAATGACCTTCAAGTGCGAACCATAGCTAAAAGTGAACGCGAGACAACTTGTTCGGGCTCACGGTAGGAGAACTGTACACGACGGAACCCACAGTTTAAACGTGCGCATAATTTTAAATGTCGCAAGTGGCACACGCGAGGCTTCGATCATCATGTAATAAGAAACAATCAACATTAATTGAATCAGTAAGATAGAACAGCATGCATAACAAGTAAATAGATGGGTGATTCAAAACAGATGCGGTTTGGGATAACCCAGGATCACAACAGACTCTGGCAGAGAAGGATGCGTGGGAAATCATTGGTGTACCGTACACTTCCAAACAGGTTTGGACGTCACCAGGGTCAATATCGGAGAACAATGACCTCTCTCCAATTAATGTAGACACCAGCACGTCCCAGCTTCTGAGGGCTCCTCGTTATGATTACGGCAGTTTCATCAGGATCATGATGGTCATTCGTTTGGGATTGATGTTGATATCATCGATACTGTTTTACATATATTAAAATATTGGACGCCGGTGATATGACTACTACTCGATCATCACACAATGGCGAATAGTCACATACCGAAGTAAACAGTACTACTGTTTGCATGCTGTTAGTACCACAGATGCGAGAAAAAATATTCTGCGCTAAATTGTTTGGTAGTTCCTGTCTTGGGACAGTATGTATAGATGTGAGTTGGGATAGTGACTGGATACACAAGTTTAGACAACCGCCACAACGATTTTTCAGACTCAAAAACTATTCCGTAAAACAACACTATGTCTACTGGTACATCTGAGTCTAATATCCTATTAAGAACGGCAATATGAGGAAAATTCAGTTTGCTCAAACACAGCCATGAGTCTTCTGCATTCGCTCATCATATCACGAATAGAACGGTACGACGCACGTGTATACGCATTATAACTGGGGAGAATGAAGTCACATTTCCGTATGATTTATAGTGGCCTGTGTGCAGTTCATGGAACAATCATTCTTGTGAACCTCTGAAGCCTAACAGCTCCAAAGGCTGATACAGAAATGGTAGTGTTTACAGTCCAACGGCCGGACAAAGCTCTCTGAGGCGAAAACGGACTACTAAAAGCCGTGCTATCTGCAAATCAACGAGCAGAAATGTGCCCAGGTGGTACATAGAAGGCTCAAAACTGAACGGAGGAAAAACAGTGTACTACCTCCATCTCAAGAAAGATTCATGTGTTAGAATAAAACAAAATGTCATAACATCCTTTTTAAGAGTGATCGTCTTGGACGCGATCCCAACAAGAATAAGAAGCCCGTGGTTATGGAAACAATATCTATATTTCTAGATTAGCTGGAAAGGAGAGGGATATATGATTCTACCCTACGCGTAGGCCAATGGCGTGAACGAATGTCTAATTATAAGGCACGAGGAGGAAAATGTGGAGAGCCTAGCGGAGTGTATCTCTCGATGTCCGAGAGGGCAGTCTGGTTTGTTCAAGCAACCGATTCTGTTAACACTACAAGCAACGTCAATCAGTCGAATACCTGAATAGACTGTTGCTCAGGAAGACACGCAATTGTTTATGTACAAAACACTGCACACTTGAGAATGGAGGTCTCCATACCAAACGGACCGGTAAGGCACGTGCAATGTATGCATGCGGAGCAATACGTATCACCGCTGAGATTCTCAGAGGACTTGCACTTTCTTGGGTTGCTACGATGTGTCCCGGTGGTTTTCGCATCCATTTTCGATTTGACCGTGAGTAAAACACTTGTACCACGCTTGTAACCGAATATTTTTCTGTCCTCTAACCAGCCGCAGCTTCGAATTGCAGGGTGAAAAAATTATCGTTTTAGACTTTACATTAATGGAATTAGCTTTAAAATAGTTGTCTACTGTTAGGACCAAGCTCTCTGTCAGAAGTCGTATGATTGTCTGTGCTTCTCATTGGTATACTTCGGGTTTGTCCTTCCTTGCCTTACTGTCTCCTTGCCACTAGTCGAAAAAGTCGGAAAGACGGGAGTCTGAGTGACAATGAAAAATCTTAGTTTATTAGGGAAACAATGCAATTGTGTGAAGAAACAACAGTGTTTGCATTCACAGTTGTTATTAGGCATTAATCGTTGTCATTGTTATCGCTTTCCGCGATTCCCGATATACGTTCGTGCAAACGTCTAATCATCACCCCTTATAAACAAACCCAGCACAGTAGCGTATGGCCTATTTTCTCGGCTGATCTGAGTAGCACTAAGCACTCTTAATTTACAAAAATAGCACTGTTGATTCTGGCCAGGATCAATTAAATTTATGTTCGAATTATTGCAAATGAGATTGAGAGCACGATAGCAAAGCGTCCACCGGGATGCTCAAACCACCGAACCTTTACACCCGGCCCCGAGGGGTTACCGCTGCATTACGCGACCACGGGAGGTAATCTGCACAACGTCAATTCCAACTGTTCATATACCTATACTTCGCTGGCTAAACTATCGTACTGTAGGTCCTTCATGCATATTCCCATTTATGTCATTTTGGTATCCGTGTGAAACATTAATGTATAACTGACAATGATGATGATGACATATCCCCATTTGAACAAAACAGTTAGAAAACGAACACTGGTAGATGCCAGCATTTCCTATTGAGTCGTCAGTACCAAATAACCAATAACGCAAGAAACTTTCAGTTTAACGTTTGCAGTACTTGTGGGGTATGAACAAAGAAACCAACAATAACAAAAACGTCCAATGACACTCGCTACGACTGCGTTGTGTGTACGAAAACAACTGTTTTGGAATTTGAGGTTGCCATGGTCCTAATTGGCGACCAGTGTCATTCGGATTACACAATTCGACGTTTTT
This sequence comes from Paragonimus heterotremus, assembly GCA_013368495.1. Lineage (NCBI taxonomy): Eukaryota > Metazoa > Platyhelminthes > Trematoda > Plagiorchiida > Troglotrematidae > Paragonimus > Paragonimus heterotremus. Next base: position 2,248 of record LUCH01005104.1, on the reverse strand, counting down.
GTTACTGTTGGTTTCGTTATTCTTACCCCACCCCAACTATTATAGACGGTAAATTGGAGTTTCCCGTGCAATTAGTTATGTGGTACTGACGAGCTAATACAAAATGGTAGCATCGACCAGTTTTCGTCTTCTAGCCGTTTTATTCAAATTACTGAAGGGCTGTAATTGTTTTAAATATCCCCATTTGTTGGTTACATTAACTACTGACCAAACACTTCTCACACTGTTACGTGTAACATACTCTGAATTGATACTAAGTACTCTCGCTTGGACTCACCCTTTTGTTTAATTTGTACCGCCTCACTGAATTGTTTAACCCATCGCATTATAGACTGATACTCGCTAACGGTTAAATTCCGTGCTCAAAGTTCACTTGATTGTAAGTTGTATAATTTGCTAACCATTACTTATTTATATTCCGAACCACTGTTATCCGAGTGAATCTTTAATATTCTGTCTTGTTTGACCTGAATCAAGATGTTTACAGCTACCCCAATGGACTGCGTATAGCCGTGATTCCTGACAGATTCTACAAGCATTACCATTTTGATTAAGAAACAGTAATGAGTGGGTTAGCTATTTTCACAAGGTGATAAGCGTGTTACATTTTAACCGGTTTGTTTCTCATTACTTTCGTTAACTCAAGCGATTCAGTTGTTTAGATCCGAAGCAAGTTCAATCGAATTACGTTAACCACCAAACAAATTTGACGTAACAGCTGATCGCAGTTTTTGGCGGCCTGGTGTCGTTCGTCCACAATCCCATTTGCAACAGCTTGTGCTTGAGTTCTGATTGGCTGGACATTCATCACTCACTAAACCGTTTCAGTGTAATCTTATTACAGTCATTCATTTACAAACAGTCATACTGGCTTGTAGTTGAGTGTGTTTGGTCTTTGTGATCACTTTGCATTGACTATACAAATGTTCAGTTGTGTTTACTTGTTGCCTACCGTTGTGGATGGGGCTAGAGACTTTAGACCAATCGCCGCTGACCACAATGAAACTGTTCTCGTAGCCATCTCACGATATCACATTTGGCAACAGGATGTCATCTTCTGCTACTTTTTAAAACAACTCAATCTGATAGATTTAACGATAAGAGGCTTCGAAACTCTTCAACAACTTCATCTACTTCCAGTAGTGCTAAAGTGGAAACGGTTACCAACAGTATCAAGGTTTTTTTATTCTATCCAGAAGCTGATGTGACCCAAGAAACACGATTTAAACAGAATAAGATTCTTCACACGAAGTTCTCTGACCAAAACGATGTGTAAAAATTCCATTTATTGCTACAAAGGATAGAGACTGTTGAGCATGCAAAGGGCATCAGCTTCACTCTTCCAAACAGCTCACGTGACCTCAACTCAATCGGAAGGGCCCCTGACTCACTCAAATATGCTATGCAGTGTTTCATTTTAAAGTGTATGCAAACCAGTAGTGCATAATTGTTGTATCTGGATGTGACAAAAATCACACTGAAAATACGAACATATAAAAACTCTCCTAGTCTTTTGCCGCATCTTAAATGTTTGAACAACCCAACGAATGAATCCGTTTCCGTCGTGTCTGAACTGTTCTAGTAGTATTGCACACCACATATCACGTTCGCTGACTAATCTCTATGCTACTATCTTTTTTGCATTTGACCCCAATACTAATGGACAATTCCGTGGAATTCTGGGTTTCGTGTCACGTGATTAATTGTTCAATAGAAATACCTGTGTACAAGATATTGCTAGTATTTTGCTATGTTATAAGAAAGGTCCATTTAACTTTGTGGTGGGTTGTTTATTGGTAACACGTCTTGCACATTCTAGGAAAGTTACTTAAAAACAGTAAACTCCTCCTGTGAACCTTACAAAACGTGTATGTTCAGTGGTGTGATTAAGCTGACAACTGAAGGGTGAATGAACATAGGTCGATGAGAATTCAGAAGCCCAGAGGGGATGGATGGAGTACAAACACTTTGAGACACTCCCAAATGAATATTGGAGGGGGTAGTTAAACCTGAATGTTCAGTTGATATTGCGTTTCTTATTAATAAATGTGGTTGCGCGTCTACGTATATTGAGTTGATCGCATCTGTTACAAGGTATGACACAATGGCCAACGAGGTTTTCCCGCCAGAATCAGAACTGCGGTTCAGATTCGATTGCGGCGGGGGTGCACATTGCTAACAAGCCCTAGCAACAGTCAGCCTAATATCTAGTGTTGTGATCCAAGAACGCGGATGGCACAAGGGTTAT
>LUCH01005103.1:20304-36667 GCA_013368495.1 Paragonimus heterotremus | reverse complement strand
CTTCTAAGTACTTCGGAATGCGATTTGCAGCCTCGAAATGCGAAGTACTTTTGCAAGATCGCTGTGATTACATAGGTCTAATGTTAGACAGTGAAGTCATGGATGTTGTTGACCGATTTATGTACTTTCGGAGCTGCATCAGCGGCATTGGAGGTGTAGGGAATGAAATCGGGGCGCGTATTTCCAAGGTTAGGGCGGTGTTCGCTTATCTGAGACACTTATGGCGACAGAGAGGTATTTCCCTGAAACTTAAGGGTCGCGTATATCAGACAACAGTGAAGGCTGTATTAATTTATAGCAGCGAAACCTGGCTGCTCAAGGTAGAGGACGTGAACCGTCTCCAGGTATTTGATCACCGATGTCGGCGTTCAATGGCTCACATCGGGGGGCACCAGCGAGTGGGCAACGAGGAGGTTAGGAAGCGGGTGTTTAGCATTGATTGTCAAACGAGTTCTTTTGTTCAGTCTTTACACGTGTACAGACTTAGGTGGTTTGGTCATATGCTAAGGATGCCAGCAATCGTTTGCCACACCGAGCACTGTTTGCCGACGCTGTGGCCGACTGGCGCAAGGTGCGAGGTGGACAGACGATGACCTGGCGCAGACAAATGAAATCGCTCTCGAAAGGGTTGGTCACTGTAGATCGAGTTCCTCTCCTAGGCTGTGGCCTTCGCGACTCGCAGAGTCAGTGGCTCGACATGTTAGATGAGTTGGCGGCTAACCGAGCTCAGTGGCGTGAATGTTGTCGTTGTTTGTCCGAGTTTTCTGTGAAGTGAGTGTACTTAATGACGCTGAGCAGTGAAAGCCGTGAGGAAGCTGTCTTGCTGATGACGCCTTACTTTCACTTCCAGCTCGGTTGTTTGTTTTCAAGATGTAGGCGCCTTGATGTATGTTTCAATATAGACGTAGTTATTTTTAGTAGTTAGATTCATTCCCCTGCCCTTCTTTTTTCACCCTCTTCTCATACAGGTTTTTTCTTTGTTGTGTGTCAGTTAAGCATCAGTGTGAACTACTGATGTATTGCTTCTGTATGATGATGACATATATATATATGTTAGGCTGGAAGTGAGTTGGTATTTCTTGGTCACCAGCCGTTGACGTTAAAAGGCATCTTGAGTCGGGTGAACGCTCACACACGTGGTGAAGGAAGCAGATGTGATTGGATGGGCGACAGATGTTCCTCACTGGTCATGTAAACGATGTCTACTGAGTCGCCAGTGGTAACATCGAATTTCTTAGTTCGTTTCATGTGGACGTCTTTTCTGTCAATACACATGATCAAAAATGTTGTTGACTTAACCCATATCAGTGCCCTTCATATGCAGTGTGTTTGTGTGATCCGTGCGAACAGTTTATCCTTTATCTAAGGCTATGTCTTATTATCGTTCGAGCGTGCGATAGTATATAAAATCTCTAGGGGTCTAAACATCATCCGACTAAGTAAGAGTGCAGAATTTTAAACTTCTTGGGCTGTCAAGTTTCTTAGCAGTCTTGTTTATATGTGATACTTTCCACGTGCCTGCAACACAAACTGATTACTAGGTCGCACTGTCCTCTTACTTCATTTACCACCTAACTTGTCATACCGCCTGAACTTGTATGCCAGTTTAATTGAACTGATTTGGTAAACAGCTGTGAAGGGTTCAAGATTACGGCGTGAAATATTGATACAACGTGCTACCGGATCTGAGCCCTTAAGGTACTTTACTGAGCTGTGATTGTTGATTTACGAGGTAGCGCCGTGGTGTTTGCCATATATATTGCGTTCCTGATGTTAGTATCAACCCTTCATGCTTCCAGTTATCCTAATATGATTTTCTTATCGTTGGTCTAGCCTCGGTACGTTGAAATCTATGGTGTACTCACGTTTTACGAGTGTGTTCGTGTTGCCAGGTGGTAAAGATTTTTTAAATTCGAACTGCCTTAATACCATCTTATCAAGCTCATAGCCGTTTGTGAGTTGATGTTCGTAATACTCTGATCGGCTTAACCTTCTTAAGGGTGGAAATTTCTCTGTTCCGGTGTTGTGCATTAGGTTGTGGTGTTCAGTGCGCTTAGATAACCAATAGACTTTTCTAAATTAGTTCACTGGATCCAGAAATTGTTTTTTTCGTACTGAACCAACTGACTTGCTATGTCTTATTGTACAGCCTTATGTGACTGCACTACACTTTGCACGTCTTACGTCCATACATCGTGGCCAAGTAGGTTCTGCTTAACTGCAAGAGCGATAGCCAGTTCAGTTCGTTTGATTTTCAAGGATGAAACGATCTTTGGGGTCCACGTTTGTGCAACATAGACGTTCGCTACCATTGAGTCTAAACAATTAAAGAAATGTACGTCTGCGATTCGGGATGTTTGAAGAAAGAGAACAAACTTATCTTAGCATGTGGTCGGATAAGATCGGTTATGGATTTTTTGTTTCTGCCGGCGCAACTGCCTTAAAAATTAACTTGATCTGGAAAGTTGTTTATCACCAGTCACCTCTCAAAAACACTTGAAAATGCCTAGCAGTCTCACGCTATTTTACATGTTTCCACATCTTTTGCTAGTTTGTTAAAACATCTTACACAAACACGTTTTCAACTCATACTCTCAGTTTATGATCTTCTGGTTGTTAGGAGTTGTTGATCTTGACGCGACAGTTGTTCCTTTCAGTGTGTGCTATATTGTTAATTCGCACCAGTGGGTTGTGTACGATACTGGAAACTCAGCAACTTGTCCTATCAAACGTTCAAATTGTTAGGTAGAAGGACGTAGCTTGTAAAGTTAGCTCCTATTAAAAGTACGATAGCACCACCTTAGCAAAAAAGCTAGTGAAGAACGAAAAATCAAAAAAATAGTTTGTAGGTTGTGACTCATCTGTTTAACTGTCAACCTCAAGGTCCCTGAGGGATTTTTGGACCAGTGTTTTTATGAGGTCTCTTTCAAACCCAACTATAGCAATGGATTTAACTTTCAACGGAGTTTATTCCCGAAGTTAATAGCATCTTAAAAGGAATCTTACCCAGTATAACTCTCTAGCCTCGTTAGGTGATCTCTGCTTTGAGGTTGAGGTTGATGTGTGCAGACATACGCCCGGGTTATGATCTTACTCATCTTGTGATTTCAGTGCAATTACTGGTTTGGAAGAGCAATCTGACTTAGATCTGGGAATGCGTGTACTACTATGCTGTGTCATTTTTGGGGCCGTTTCCAGAGCTGACAGCAGCTGGAGCTATAGCATACGCGCGTACGGCTCACAGCCTAAAATTATGATGATGGTAATAAGGATCACGGCACGGGCAATCTTATTCACCTGTTTTTTTAAGGATATGTTGGTGGCGTCAAATTTCTAGCGTACCATGTCCAACCCATGGTTGAGGCTAACGTCTTCGATTGATTGTAATCGGTTTATGATCGTTCTATTACACTGGAACCTCTTTTAACAAACCGCCAAATGTCTGAAAGCCTGACGAACACAAGGTGTAAGCATGATGTAGAGTACTCAGTTTAGAAGATGTCATTAGGATATCCAATCTTGTCTCATGTAAACCGTATTTACAGGATACGCGTCAACACGTGCGTGTTGTGTATTACAATGGAGATAATTGGAAAGCCATTGCCGTTTCTTTATGAGTTCTTCTATGAACTGTCGCCTAGTAGATTTGGCAAAAAAACACGGTGGGATTAGACAGACACTTCCAAATCGTGCGGAAGTTGATCAGTTGACGACGTGAGTGAATCTCTATCTAATTGAATCTCGTGATCGCGACCGATAGCAAAGCATAAGAGGACGTCTCTCATGGTCCTACTGACAACTGCTTGCACGGAAGGTCGACAGCGATCAAGAAGTCGCATATACACCTAGGAACCAAGTGAACTAGAGATGTGAAAACCATTCGTTCAACACATCTAGCCCCAGGAAAATTAATCCTCTGGGTCAATGTAATTTAGGCATGTTATAACATTCAGCCATCTTTAGTCACCTCTGCTGCAGAATTGGCTTGTTGACATATTCAGTCAAACACAACCTACATGTCAAGACACACTGTCAAGCATGACTTTAGAAAACACTGGATAGCCCCGTGGATCACAAAAGAAATAACCCAGCGATAGTCTGCAACAATTCACCTGCCGCATGGACCTTGTGAACGTATTCGAAGTTCCAGATTAAGCTGATGAGAGGCCTGTATTTCTGGCCAGCATACTCGTCTGCTCCAAATCCGTTTGAGGGCGTGTGGGATACAGTCACTGAGTGAGGCACGTGAAGTGACAAAGGTGCGATATTACACGAGGGATCCTTTTGATATGCTTGTACAGCGTTAGGGTTAGAGGTGCTGGGAACGGTGCTCGGAAAAGACCACATATGCAATGATTGCATCTTCCTGTCAGAGCGTGGTACAATCGCGGAGGCGTTCTGTTCAACAGTGCTCAGTGCTACAAATCCTTGATTATAATGTTGTGTTTTGTTTTGCTTTTGTTCTTGTCTCTCCTTCCGGCAAGCAATACGTAACAATTTCGGTTTACTTTATAACAGACAAATAGGTGGGGTGGGGGTTGGATGGTTCACATTTTGAGATGTACGTATGACCAGCGTGAAACGTGGTTCACGACAGCCCTCATCAGTCAAATCTACGGAAAATTCGGTGCGGAGAAATTCAAAAATACTCACAACCGATGGTTAATTCAGTTCTGGAGATATCTTTTAGCCTGGATTAGTGAACCGATGAATGTGATTTCACTGACTGAGTTTGGATAGGTTATCGCAACCCGCCGGTTAGTAAATTCCTGTGCTTAATCAGCTGCTTCTGGAGTCTGCAATCCTCCGGGTCTGCCACAGTGTAATAGCGATTGAGTCAAGATAAGTTGTGAAGGAGTACGACCATTGGTCTGATACCGCGGAGATTTCGGATGGGTTGTGATTAGCTCCCAAACGCTTCGGCCGATGAAGGTAGTCTATTTTCGTTTTCACTGATTGTTTATGTTGAAACTGAGTGATCACTAAGTGAAACACGATGTGAGTGAAAAGAGCAGCAGTCTGCAATCTGGATATTTTAGTTGACCAAGGTACAATGGCACCTCAAACGAACAACAAAAACCTCCACGGAACACGGCTGCTACTCTGAAAACGTGGACTTTACTGTTTTGTTTGTGTCGCTGCCCTTACTGCAGTGTATTAACCTGATAACGCACCAACAAAGAACAATGTGTTTACTGTAAGATGTTTTATCGTCACCTTTTTTGTCAGCCATAAAGCGTTTACTGTTCAACCTTTATATTTTGCAGCCAAATCATACCGAAAAATGGTAATCAGTTGTGTAGGTTTCAGGACAGGTAAAACTAGGGAAGGCAGTTCGTCGCTCTTGATAAATTACGTCGCAACTACTACAAACCCAGAAGTATAAAGCAGCGGTTTCTGAGCTAAGGATATAGCATAAATTAACACTGTTGAAGAGTAGCCTTACAAGGCTGTTCTCTGTTTTGTATAAAACTTGATGAATATGACATGATTTGAAACTTTCTGTTTGACCTCATATATTTGAAGGCGACGTGAACAGGATTAACACGGTAGCGAACTGAAAGAAGTCTCCTACTAATGATCATTGAAGTAGGTCGCACTTAAAGGTGGCAGTCACTTTATGGGTTGGGAAGTGTCTTCCTCATAGGATTAGCGTTGCTCCTTACGACGACGGCTGTTATAGACGGGAACCAGAGGTCACCGATCCGGGTCTCTCTACCAATCCTTTTTTCACTGTTGTGAAAAACAATGGTCAATCGTTGAACTGCATGATGATGCGAAGCAATCTTCTTTTTGTCTAGTGGTCTGTGACTGGTGGTGACGGGTAACCGGACTGAACTGTGAATGTTGCCGTTTTCTTGCTGAATCGTAGTGGGAGTTAAGGCGATTACCAAGACGTGCTATTACGGTTCACAACGAAATCGTCTCTCAGATACCGCCGCAATTTTATACTATACTCTGTGCGTTTGTGCTTGCATTTGGGTGTAAATGTGCTGATCTTGGTCATAGCAACACGGCGTACCTGGGACTTCGCTTATTGAAGCGTCCCGATTTCCCACTTTTGCTATACTGCTACTTAGGTTTTGTAATCTGTCTTCATTCATAAAAGCCGTGAGACTAGCTAGGAGGTGCCGTGGCCCTCGTCGCCGCTAGCCACATGGAATGACCTAAAAGGAAAATTGCCACGGCGGATAAAAAGTGAATAAACCAGGCCTGAGCAAAACTACAAATATCATATCAACCCACTTCACTTAGCAGTGTTCAAGGTATTCATATTTTGTGACCACATTGTTGTTTAGCCATCCCGAGGTTTTATTCAGTTGTTGCTGGTTGTGTTTGTTTTCGACTTTATGGCTATTTGATGGTAACCGTTGATTACCGGTGGTTTGGTATTGATGACGATATTATTTTATTATCTGTCCGATTCTGGTCATGATTAGCGAAGCTTTTACTTGTTTCGAAGACGGTGTTAGTCTGTGGTTTTTCTACACATTTATTACTCTGCTGCTTACTAAGACCAACGGCGGCTTGAACTATGGTGTCTATGAGTAGGGCTCAACGCTATAAATGATTGTGTTATTGATCAGCTTGATTGGTTTTCCTGGCGCTCCAATCAATCTATGGCACCACAGAATCCCATACTACTTGTTCTCAACGTTGTTAACGCCGTGTTCGTGAGTAGATTGCATTCTGGGGGTAGTAAAGTGTAAACGTGCCGTAGTTTCAAAGACCACACACATTTTTTCAATGTCCACACGAAGAATGACCGTGAAGACAGGCAACGAGCAATGTTTCCCTGGAACAGACTGTTCTGCAAAGTCATGAAAGGAGAACGCGTGCCAATGCAGCCTTTCATGGAAAAGTAGGGTTTGAGATCTAAATGGTGCGGATTGGTTTGCACTCCTTTGACCTTTTAAGTTCATTTGGTATTGACACCACTTATCTATTCTCCTGTATGAATATGTTTTTAGAGAGTGTGAGTGTACTGTTGACACGTCTCAATAAAATAACGTTCTTTCGTCCATAAAGTCCATAAACCTGACCTGAAGGTATTGCACCTCTAATCGCCAAGCACTACGTCATTGGTGTGGAATTACTCAGTAGAAAAGTTTTACCAAAAAGGATTACAACAGAGTGGAAAAACTGGGAATGTTGTAAACGTAGGTGCACCGCTGACTGAGGCTTGTTGAATGATATTGCTGAGACGCAATCTCGGTAACTGTTATCACTCGCCTTAAACTGCCTTAAGACGTATGCGAATCGTCATAGCTTAGAACAATGCTGAAACGATACTCTATGTTCAACGGAAAATTGTATCCTATAATTGTCTTTGGAATGCTTTTAGTGAGCCATGTAGACTGAATCCTCTAACACTGTTTTAACCGTTTATTTTATTGAGTGTTCCGATAAATTCCACTTGGTAATTGTAGAAGGACACTGCCATTTGAACCACATTGTTTCAACGTTATGAGTTCTGCTTCTGCACGTTGTGTTGGTTAGGATTGACCAAGAATGTGGTTCTTTACATGTGGATGTTTGTGCCGTGGTCACTTAGCCTCTGCTCACTACTCACGTAAAATCAGGTCATAAACGATTTGGCGGGGCCAGGAAGCCCGAACAGACGTAGTCGCTAACCGGTCATAGTAAACATGCAATGTGGCGATCAAATGATAGGTCGCATCGATTAGTGTGATCAAGCAGGACAACCAACGCCGAGTAACACAGAGTAACACCATTGGATTGAGACCAAAATTACGTAAACAAGTGGCATGCCACCCAATAGCATCAAACAAATCATCGACCAATGAAGATACGTGGACAAGTTGATCAATAGATTCTAGTGTGCAGTATAAATACCGCTGTGTTCTTACGTTGGAATAGATTTTGATTGGAATTCACTTGGTTTTGATTTCATTGATAGTCACTCAAATCACAGGTGTGTCGAGGAATGACCAGTTTTGTGTGTTGTTCGCCAAATTTTAACTATGCGTGAGGTTCATTGAATACCACCTCGGGATTGATGGCGCGTAATAGCCACTAGTTTACTTAAATCACTGTGGTATGTAACAAGGGCACTCATATTCGTTCTTCCTCGTTAAAATTTGTTCATGTAGATCTTTGTGAACCTGTTTTTCGTTTACCAGCTATTGGATATCCAACCAAAACTACTTTGACCGCAGCCGCAGTTATCCCCTCGTTTGCTCCTATCGATGGGCGGATTAAGACCTCGAAAAAGACCAGGCTAAATTCCAATTACCATGCGATCTCAATTCCAAATTCTCGTCTCTATGCCTATTGTCAGTCAAATGTTCCGTCAAATTCGGCTGCCGAAAGTGGTTATGGTGGTAGTGATACGGAAAATCAACCACCGAACACATTCTCTCTTTCCTCTAATTTCTCACTCACCCAAAACCGTTTGCCGTGTCCTACACTTCAAGGCCCTGAATGTAAACGTCCCCGTTGTGATCCTTGTGAAACTACTACTACTACTTCACACGATGACAAAAAGCCCGTGAATGTAGACACGATCGATGAGTCAGAGATCGACAGACGTCCTTTTAAATCTAAGGTAAATTCTTGTTCATCACACACGTTCGCGTACACAACGCTTCACTAGTTTTTTTCATCTCATTTTAAAAAAAATCAATTTTGAATTGTTACTTCTAGTATGGTCATGAATTTCTGGACAATGCGACATTGAAAACCGTACGCCTGGCTTATACGTTTTTTCGATGCAGGTGCAAATGGCCTGTTTGCTCGTTGGCTAGGGGCTCATCTCTGTGGTCCTGGGCTCACCCATGTGATCCGTTTTTATCTCTTCTCTTTTTTAGACCCTGGGATATCTCGGCGATACTGTATCGATCGCCAACTGGCAAATTCTAATCGGTGTGCTTCATGTGTATTCTCTAACCGAACCTCGACGAGCAGACATGCGACCTTAGTTGAGCATTAATTGTAGGACTAAGTAACGGAGTTAGGATTTTTCTGTTTGTTTTCCTTGCGGTATAGCTTAGCGGTATCACTTTACTGAAAATAAACAACAGCAAAATCGAGATTTTTACTGTAACTGCTACTATTATTGTTATTGCTACGCATTACCCTAGCGTGTTTATTCCAAAGATGGGCTTATTCCATTGTCGCGTATTCCTATACATAACTTGTCGCCAACTTCTAATCTGCAACGAAGTACCTGGCGTTTTTTTGTAGCTCGCATGCGATATCATTCGCGCGGCTTTTGCTGATCGGGTACAGCTGGAGGAGTTGTTGGCAGAATGTCGTCGGGCGGACTTTGCCATCTCCGCCCTGGATCGCTCACCGATGGATAGAATGATGGAAGCCACGGATTACATTGTGGGTATTATGGCTTACGAGCAAATCCGTGAAACCAAGGTAATCGTAAATGATGGCGTCATTTAATCATTTAGTGGTTAATATTTATGATCAGAAAAGATCGTTTTTGGAACGTCACTTCAGCGATTTTTTTTGTCAGTTTGGTTGACCAAACTTATAAGACAGAATATGTTCCATTGATCATCTTACAGAGCGGAGCAGGGACACCCTGTACCAACAAAATTCATTCCTGTCGCAACACTAACCTTGTGGCAGACAAAATACTCTCATCTAATCGGTCTGCTTGCTCCCGAATATTTGACGACCTTGGCCGTAGTAAGCGACATCACGCCACGATATGCCATTGATGCCCGGTTGCAATACAACAATGAAACGAAATTGTAATTGTAATTAAAAGGAGACAGATAAAACCTGATTTTCTACAAAGCCTTTCTGCGTAAACATACGACAGCGAAATACCTGCACTTTACAGACAAACAGATTGAAAGTGAGATTACGGCGGTATCTGCGAAGCGGCCTTCATTGCCGTTACATGTATTGCACTTATTTCACAGCCGACTCAGTCGGACTTCGGCGGTTATCACGCTGTTCAGCCCAGTTGGCCGTCATCCCATTTGAGATATCCAACCACTGAGTTTATGGGCCGTGAAAGCCTCAATCCGAGCAGTAACCACTATTTACGGTGGCCGATCCGCTGCTAATGGTCTCTAATGCTCTGTACCAAGTTATCCTGTGTTCACTTCGCCAGCCGTTTACTAAGACATCGGCACATATTTCTTGGCATGCCGGCAAATCAGTTGCTATCGCTAGCACGTGCTCCATCCATCCAAATCCATGCATCTTTAGAAAATGGACAAACGGACTCATCATGATGATGGTGATTATCAAATATTTGCTCCCAAATCTGCTTATCTGTTGTTATCCCCAACTTCTGTTATTGCTCGTTGGTATATTTAGTCGAATGTTTGATTACGATTTATACCCTCTGGCTTACACGGCCACGTTTCATTGTGGCAGAGTAATGCTACTGTCATTGCCACCCTATATCCACAGTGGGATGTTTCTTTGACATCTCTGCTGATTTAAGAGGCATCCAGATTTGTTTGCCCTATCATTGTTAATTTTCTCATGTAACCATCAAAGGAAAGGTGTAAACCACATATCTTGTACAATCGTCAAGCTGTTAAGCTGACGTATAATAATTCCAAAATCGTTCGACTTTGGTCAGGGTCCACATTATTTTTGGTGTTCCTGAAAGCCAGTGGAATGTTAACTGCCCGGGTTTTTATCATGTACTCCAACCAATAGCCAAACAACTTGGGCGATTAAAGCAACCTGTTCTATCCACACGAGATGGACTCTTTTAATCAGATCGCAACAGTTTTGACAATAGGCACAGTTTTCTGCGAAGCGATTTCGATCATTTCAACAGTGCTTTGATCTGTCAGTGCTAATGTAGTGAATTACCAAATTGGAGATGCGCGTATTCCAACGCGGCGATGAGGTACATTCGAAAGCCTACAGCTACCAGATCGTAGACAACACGCGCATGGCGTGGCAGCCAGCGAGTAGGACCATAAAGATTGTGCTTTTATTGAACGCCTTTTCGCTACCGTCAGTGCTAAACCACAATTGTGCATGCCGTTGATTCTCTCTAATCTGTCAAAGTTCTAATCTGTTAACAATGGTCTTTTACTTTAAGCATCTCTGCATCGCTTTTTCTACTCTTAATTTCGATAGGCAACCATACCATTACGATTTCCGTGTGGAAATACTGGCATTGCACATTTACCCACAAGTATTCAGGGACTGAGGTAATATAAACCGAACACCGCTTATATTTGCTCACAGCCTTCTCAATAGGATAGATTTTTTCAGTTTTGGCTATTGTAAGGTTAGTAAAATGCACGCACTTACCCCGTGAACGCGCGAATCGGATTTCAACATCCTGTCGCATTACTGACAAATTCTAACAAAGGAAAACCTCGAATCTAATGCTTGTTTTCAAAATGGATTGGCTGTGAAGTTCATCTGGTTGCTAAAGTTGCGTTCAAACGTGAATGTTCAGTTCACATTACATGTATGTTTGACAATATATGTATGATCCCCCACTGTCCGTGCAACACAACCTTCAGCAGGTTAAACTGGACTGTACGGAATGCCAGAAGTATTTGATATAAGGCCGGGCGTTATCTATTATATATTGGCTTCTATTTTCTAGTTCAACTTCATTTTGATGTTCATTGCTCAAAATGGGTGGCACACGTTACCTTGAGTGAATAATGTCCTCGCGTTCTTTTGGGGATTAGTTAACAGTTAATGGACAAAATATGATCACAGCCGTGAGATCAAAAACATTATCGCTGGTCTCAGTAATGTCGGCTAGCTACCCCCTTCTGTTTACCTAATTAGAACCCCGTTTTCTAGTCAATTGCATGTATTGTCACCAAGTTTATGATGTGTTCTTCACAACATCTACTCACGTCCTGTCTTCACTGTCTTTATCAGGACTATTTTCGCGTCGGGGATTTTCTGAGTGCAGGAAAGCAGCCAAATCTCACGGCGGACATGCTCACAACTCTAGCTGACTGGTTGGTTGAGGTTCAGGAAATCTTCGCTTTCAACCATGAGACCATTCATCTGGCTTGGGGACTGTTGTATGCGTATTTTGATCGTGGTCAACCCTTAGCAAGGTACGTGATACTTTTTGGTTCCTTCTGCCTACCAAACAGCAGGTCTTTCAAAACAATGGATTTAGTTACCCCCATGGAATGCCCTACAAAGTGCTTCATTCAGTAGGCAGTAACTCCCGCACGACTACTAAGTTCTCCCACTCGTTTACCGGTTCTCTAGATTTCTGCAACGACCGCTTTATATATTCAGTTTTCCTCATGCGATCGTGTTATGATACACTGACATACGATGTCCGTATGTTAATCCACGCATTCGAACAAATTTCATACTGGTGCTTTTGGAAGAAATGTTTACTCGAGCTATCCTCTTGGTTACATTCTCATACACCACCGACTGTTATCTCAGTGAGTTCAGACAGTTCGTATGTGCAATGTTGGGTTCTTAAGTCGATGCCGCATTGAAATCGATGCAGACAATCGTTGGCCCATCGATCGATCAGCTGTAGCTGGAACATCGGTCGAATGAATGTGTCCGGAATCCGGGCTGTTTGGTGACATCCGCGCATGTTTTCGGTGTGCGATCCTGCTTTCACGTTGTCTGAACTTGATATTTTTTTTTAAAAAAAAATCGCATTTTACACCCGCGCATAAACTTAACTTCACATGTGGCTGCACATGTGGTCATCGATCTCTGAGTTCGAGTAGCCAGTCAATGTGTCAGCATCTCTGGTTCTTTGAACTTGTCTTGACGAATTCTGTCATTCTTCTCTCCTGATTACGCATCGACGACTATTCGGTACAATACCAATCTAGTTCAGCAACATGTGTTGTTACATGTTGACTAGTCTTTATGGCCTCTCAGGGTCATCCATGACCTCCGTTGTGTGTCCACACGGTAGAAGTTGGAACATTTTCATATAACGAATTGTTCTAATCACTGTACACCGTGAATCCAAGGTGGCCTGCAAAGCACCTTGCGTGGTTAGCGCAGGTATCTACGGGTTCCAGTGCTAACGAAATAATGCGGTCGGCGACATGTGAACTGCAATCACCCACGTTCCTGTACTGTGACTGATCCAGAAACTTTTGCACACTGGCTGCAGCGGACAGCGGAGGGGTACTAATCGACGGCTTGCAATGAGGCATCCAGTTTGACCACAGTTGAACTTCTCATCGGCTTCTGTCGGCTTCGTTTCATCCTTATTTTCTGGCACGTATCCTTGATCAATTCAACTACCAATCGTTTGTGATAAGTTTCAGTTTTTCCTGCCTTATTTTACCTACAGATCAGTTGTGTACAGGGTCTTAGGAACTATTCTACGCGCCCGACATGGTGACACGTCACTATCCCAACTGATGGTGTCAACCGCACAACAAACCTTAACGTTATTTCACACTATTGTCCGAGAATTCGTAACCACAGGCAAAATAAAAGACAATGTCATAGCTAGACTTTCTCACTATTTTACACAGAATGACTCCAGTTGGCTCGTCATGTTTTGTTGCCGCATTTCTGGGCGACTTAGCTGACTCCCCATGGACGTTTCGAAAGTATATCGGATGGATCCCTGTGTGTATGAAGTCATCTCCTTGTCTTCTCTGTTGCTTCACTCACTGTTTGATCTCCGTCCGCATACCACCGATTGGATTGAGAATGGGTCGTAAGAGCTTTCTGCCGGTAATGGTCTCTGGAACGTCCAACGTACTTTCGAGGTCCTTGCGACAAGCCTCATTGTCGCGGTCTGTCGTCGAATTCCTTCTTTTATGATCCACGTCGCTGTCTAACGCGTTCTCGAACCACCAAATTCAGGAATTTGTTTCGTTATATAATTCTCGCTTAATAAAAAACGTCGGCAAGCCTCCTTCATCCGTAACGCCGATTATGCGGACATCGGCTCCTGGACTATCAGCAACAAGTATTCGTGCCTTTTGTCCTTGTACTGCTGTCTCACTGGTGAAATTGTAGACTGGATTGAATTTAGCTAAATGTCTTAACGTCTACTTTCCCCAATGCAGCTGGCGAGTCATCCTGCGACTGTATTTATTTATAAGGGAACAGTCTCCACTTCTATTTTACTTGACCAAATTCTCACTGTATTGCGAATTATCAGTCCCTCGTCCAAGTACTTGCCGCCAGTGCTACGGAAAACCTTCGGCCATACTCTACCTTCATCCGCAGACGCAGTAAACCCCGACTGACAAAACGGTCACACCCTTTACTCTCCACAAAATTTTCTGTCTGTCTGCCGTGTTCATACTTTCAGTTATTTTCTGTCAAAAAGCCACTGGTTAACAGTTTGAAGGAACCGCAAAGTAATAACGATGACCTTTCTGACATCACCGTTACGGTAAACAACAACCACGTGCTGACACCTCTCCTGTGTACCTGGTTCACGTGAGGTACTATCTGACACTTGAAAACCGCAACCGCGTTGCGCAGCCGTCAGCCTCCCGCGCAGCGAAGCCTCAGATAACCTGAAACAGTGTGTGAACTTTGGTTCATTTACTATTTCGAGTGTGTAATGAAGTGCACCGTAACAAACAACGGAACGTAACCACTCTATATTACCTAATGTCTCACCTGCATATCATGAATTTGTCATGTTGAAACCGCATAGGTGGCCCCGGCTGAATAACTGATAACCGTTCTAGGTAATGGGGGTGGCTCCGGCCACTGCTACCAGTTTGGACAACGGCAATCAGCTGTTGGACACGGTTAAACCGTTAAATGCTCTTAAAATCTGTTACTTTGTTTAATCAGCGAGCAAGTTCGCAATAAACCCATCGAAGAGGCTAATTTAGATGTTAAAAATGTCTTGAGTATTGCCTTCAAAATGAATACGTTCTCAACAGCGACCTTTGTGTACCTCAGATAATCCGTCAGCCTAATGGTACCAGGTCCCTTCCGATTTGGTGAGCCACATCATTGCAAACGTCTGGTCGAAAGGTGCAACATCGATTTAGATGTAACTCCCCAACTTTTGCCAACAACTGAAGCAGGTTTTTTCGCGCTGAAATCGGATTTGCGCTGCGAGCTTGTGTTATCTTAAATGAAATAGATTCAGACACTCATTCTACAATCACGCACTTCAGGCTCCGTTTTTTAGATAATTGGCTCTAACGGCCGTTACTCACGAGTTGGTTTTTAGCACAAAGAAAATATATGTTTAAAAAACGGTAGAAATTTGTAGATACAAACAACCCGGTGACTACTGCACAGTTTTGTTTCGGATAGCGTTTCTAACCACTGGAGTGAATGTCCAAACTGCCTTCGACCGTGCGGACAAACGATTTTCAGTCTTACACAGAAATCTTGTAGGCTTCCACGTCCTATAACCATTTAATCACATGGACATTCTGCCAGTTCTTTCGGCAGTTGACAGTTGCACCGGGCGATGCTGCAGACTATTCAGTGATTTGCGTAGTGCGTTCACTGTTCATTTTTCTTACCGGCTATCGGCCTTGAAATCGGACGACGTTCAAAGAGTGTCTCGTGTGATGCATGATCCTGTCAAACTGATGAAGACGCTGCTGGTTAAAAACG
This sequence comes from Paragonimus heterotremus, assembly GCA_013368495.1. Lineage (NCBI taxonomy): Eukaryota > Metazoa > Platyhelminthes > Trematoda > Plagiorchiida > Troglotrematidae > Paragonimus > Paragonimus heterotremus. The sequence continues at coordinate 21,139 of LUCH01005103.1, read as the reverse complement.
CACACGTATGCATTTTTCTCGTCAGTAGACTAAGTCTCTGAGCAGCAAAACAATGTTTAATGCACACCTGCGTTAATAGTCATTCCAATCTAAAACCAAATGATCATACGACACCGTTTGTCTCCGGTGTACACTCCACGCTGGTGACAGTACACAGTGATTAGATGACCCTGTCCGAGTGGATCACCTGTTTCCGACACCCTGGCTTCAGTCATTGGAGTAAGCTTAGAATCTTACTGATACAAACTACGTCACATTGAGGCCGTTCTTTTGCTTTTATACGGTGCGTAATGATATACATATTATCCTTAAGAGTTAGGTAACCAATTCCATGTACGTACTAGTCATCGGTCAGTTTATCCTTTGTCAGATGCTCCGATCTGATATCCCCACAACCTTTCCCAGAAAAAAAATCGGTCACAAGTAAGGTGAAAGAGGAATATCGGGTACTTTCAACCTTTATTTAGTTAACTCCCGTCTCTTGTGTTCTTTCCTAATAAAGACTCGTTCTTCTCCCCCGTGATGGTTAAGCGTAAGTGCAAACCGCCGACGTATTGTCTTCAATGGCGAACGGATACTGCTCGTGATAACTGTCTATGAATTCGTATCTTGCATCCAAATGAAACACATAAAAACCTTATCAGATTCACCCAACTCGTTGAAACTCTTCTGATAGAATAGCACTCCCACCACTAGTAACCAAACTATAAACAGGTTTCACATATAATGTCAGGATCATCATAACAGCCATGAGCCTGACCAAAAGGTACTGGGGCTCGGGTCGCCGTGGAATATCCTAGAAGAAAACGTTACTAAGAAGGTTGAGAATTAATAA
>LUCH01005103.1:4030-17285 GCA_013368495.1 Paragonimus heterotremus | reverse complement strand
TAGTAATGTCACTGTCAAAAGAGCGATAACTTCTGATACGTCCCGGTCGTTTATGCCGTCCTATTCGGATGTCACTAACTAATGGGGGTCTGCCTAGCAACAGTGTCTTCAATTTTTAGAGCGGCTCAAAACAGGACACTTTCATGTTAGCGGCTGTTTACTTTCAGGTCATTCCTGCACTGTATATACAATTGCGTCGAACAACATCTGTTTGTTTCAGACACTGTCAGGTAGCGACATTCTAGATATGGTGCTGGCTTTTCTGCTCAACCTACGGTGGGCAGGATTTACATTGTCTACTTTCTCTTCTAAAATTTAACCCTATTTAACGGCGTGAATTCTGTATATCAGCGTTTAAGCGCACAATTCTTGCATTGCTGTTAACCCCTCAGCTTAATTGTCATCAACCCTCCATTTCTTTTTTTCTGTCTTATGCAGACGTGAAATTCAACTGATGGCTTGCGCCGCAATCATGGTTGCCTGCAAACACGAGGAAAGCAAAATGCCACAACTGACTGAATTTCTTTACATAACCGATGGCGCTTACAAGCGAGAAGAGTTCATTGACGCTGAAAGACGTTTGTTGATAGCCATCGATTTTGCAGTTCATCGTCCCAATCCTTACGTGTTCCTCCGAAGATATGCGAGAGTTAGTTGTTTTCAAGTGCCTTTCTAAATCTGCTTCCAAGGACTATAGTTTTGATTGTGTGTCTAAACCTAGTGTTACGATGTCAGTGGTTGTGTCGCTTGTTCTAATTATTGACAGCAACACATCACCCTAACCGCCATACAGTTATGGGAGACGAAAATAAGTACGTTCTAATCCATAAGTAAAAAGTGGTGCAGTAATGCCACCTATTTTCTAACATTGCCTTTATGTCCAAGCTCAAAGGTGCAAAATCAAATGTTCTACGCTTCGCAACCAGAGTCAAGTTGGAAGTGAGTAAGGTGGCACCTGCAAGACAGCTTTAGCTGTCTTGTTTCATTAACTGCATCTATCTCAAAGACAGCTCATATGAACGGAACATTTTCACCTCGCTTAGCGTCGTCATTTACCTACTCTTTTTATCACGAAGGATCCAGCCTTGGAGACTAACCTGAGGTATAAATCCTTCTTCGTTCCTGTACATCAAGTCATTGTTTGCCCATTTCAAGCTTTACGTTAATCGTCCACTGCATTACTGTGTATGGGAATTGATTGTTAGACTTAGTTTACAACTCTCCAGTTTGAAGATCGGAAGACTGAGCTCACTGCCTAGTGTTCATCTCCTAACCTTACCGTTCATTGTAATTTATTGGGCATTTCAATTGCTTATCTGAACCAAAAATGTAATACACACTGTTATCCTACGGGATAGCATTTTTACGCTATTGACGGTTCGTCTTCAAACGGTTTAGAAGAATCGCCCCTACTGTTTCAGATATAGGTTCGCCGATGTGCACACGTACCACATCTTTGCTTGTATGATGCTAGGCTGTCGGTTTAAGGCGAAGTGTTTCGTTTAATTTTGCTAGTTTAACTCAACGAACTGGTAGATGAAAGTCTGTTGAATGTCGGTCATATTACTTAAAAGTAAAACTATTCAGAGTAGTCGTTGCCCACAAATGACAACCTTCCACATGTTTCTTCATTTTGCAGAGGACTAAAACGGTTATTCGGTCTTTTCTGATATTCGTGTAACAGTAGTGGAAATCATGACAGAAATTGGCACTTCAAAACACCTTATTCCATTTATCTTAGGTCTCACACTCGAAGGCTGTGAGATCCGATTTCGTGAGCTATTAATGCACAGATTATTGACCGTCCAGTTTATCGTTGTCACACTTTGGTACTCGCGGTTGACATTCTCTTAAAGTTCGTATAATTCAGGTTTTTAGATTGTTGAAGAGAAATTCTCTGTTAATTGTCTAAATTTAGGTTTACGTTTCATTGAAACACGTTGATACGATAAGGTACACTGCTGTGGTTTGGGCTATTAACTGACTTTACAAGGAGGTACAACTTAGTTCCTTTTTTTGAACGCCCACTGTATTGGACAAGTACCGAAATTAGCACTGCTATTTCAGCATCACTGGAACATACTCACGAAGTAACGGTAGAGCAAAATCTGGTTACAACTGTATCTAAGATGAACAGCGAACATATACCATACTGCCTAAATGAATTTGACTCACACTGGTCGACCACCATACTTTCGTGTCTTTATTTTAGGTATTGGATGCTCACAGTGGTCTCGTACAGTATATGTCTCGGTTTCTACTTGAAACCGGCATGCACAGTCATGCAATCAGCCTCAAACGTGAATCACGTAAGGCTGCAGCCGTGCTCTGGCTTGCTCGTGTCGTGCTGCGTAATCCGTCGTACGCACAGTGGACGCGCAGAACGGATGTTCGACAGCTGCGACAATTTATTCGATCCAACCGAGCAGCTCAAGTTTACTACGAGGAGTGTATAAACAATGATCTGACTAAACAGACCGCCGAATTTCGGCAACCTCTGCTGGTCTGTCCGGATTCCGGGGCGTTGGACCTAACTACCACCGTCTCCGTCTCTTCCCTACCTAGCCGAACCGTGAGCTTGACAAACACTGGATCACAGTTGGCTGTGAATATGAGCGATTGGATTGAAAGTAGAAAACGCCACGAAACTACACTGTGGATTGAGTAAGCACCCTAATCTCTTTTGTAGCGACCGCTTTCCGTTTCACTAACCTTTTGTACATCACCACACTTGGATCGTTAAATCACTGCTGATTAGTATGACTGCCCATGACGGTTAGTACGTCGAACTGCGAGACTACGGAGTGTGTCTATTCGCAGCTGTTACCAGGCCATACCCGTGTTCTTTGGGATCGACCAAACAAAACCAAGTGCTCCTCATGTGATGCAGTTGTTTTGGTCAGGTTTGATGTGAAACAAATGGAGTGATGATTGGTCGCTCTGTGTGTGACCCTAAGCGATTCGGTGTTGGTAAAATATTCCGCGAAACGTACGGCTCACTAATATATAACTTACAATGTGCCTTGAAGGTTAACAAGGCATTTTCAACAGCAGTTCAACTAGCCCTGTGGGTTATCAGCCCATCTGCGGTCCTCGCAGATTCGTCTGCAGAAAGTGCAGTACGGTATCCAATTCAAACGACCCTCACCGGCATCACCGGAAAAGCAGCACGGCGGGTGACCCGACTAGACGTGGGAACGGGAGTCTGACTACACGAAGTAGGAGCGAAAATGCGCAGTTTTATTCCCCAAGGGTATTTAGGGACGTGACTACGTGCTGTAATCAATCACGGGTGTTGTGTTTGTACCTGTCAGTTGTTACTTTTTCTTGGAAAACATCGTTGTATTTCTTGCTTCGCGTTCTTCCCTGTTTGCTTTTATTAATCCTTTTGACTATTTCTGGGACTCGAATTGACATTCGGTCAGCTGCCTAATGATGGTAGAATAATATGTAAGACCAGGATGCATAGTGAGTACAAAACCCACACTACTCATTTTGACGTTACTCAAAGTGAAAAGCTCAACCTAACTATAAAGATGCACTATGGCTCCTTTTTAGAAATCATCTACCACCCCGATTGGTCTGGGGTTAATCGAACACGGCATTTGTGGATTAAGCCCAGTCATCCACAGAGGATTTGTACGGCCCTCCACCAAATACTTCGTTTGCTGCTTATCATTTGTCAGTCGTAGCAACTCTGTGAATGTGGAAGAATGGCTGTCGATGTGTAACTTGTTCTCACCCCGTTGGAACGGATGGCCACGGCCCATCAGAAGTTGCCAGTCTGCGCTGGCTGCAGCCACAACGACCGGACTATGCAACTGTTATGTTTTTGATACTTACTCTACAACCGATTTGAAAGTGGGCGTTACAAGACACTGTGAGCGACTAATATTAGAGCATCGATCGTTGTGCTGATTGCCATTATCAATCTGCTTCGGCGAAACTACACAGTCTCCTCGAAAGAGGTCCATTCAAAGGAATGGCAGAAGCAACCTCTACTAGCCGAATTTCGTTTGTTCAAACTTATTCATTTCTGAAACTGTTCGTACCCTCTAATTTATTATATTATTTCCTCCTCTGATTTCTGCCAAGTCATGCTGGATTTCCGTCACACTCGATGATGAATGGGTATACTGTTTCAGAACAAACAATCCATTCAGAATTGACTCAACAAGCATCAAGTAGGAAGAACAGTTCTCTTTAGCAGCTTCATCTTGCGCAGTGACCTCCGTCTCACTTTACTTGCTATCTGACATTCCTTCTAAACAAGAATTACCATGATCTAAAAATGTAATTTCAAGTGTACACTGGGTGACCAACCTCAATATGCGCATTCATTTGGCGTTTAATCTTCGGCGAGTAAAACACTTGTAATTCGGAACGCTAACGACTGTTGGCATAAACGTTGACAAGGTTCCAATTAACGTGCAGCACCCGGCAGCCTTTTTTCCCAACGAGCTTCGGAAAACGGATGCCCTTGGAACGATGTGCTTCCTAAATCCACGTACACATTTTCCTGATGACAAGTCTGTACGCTTATCGTTGTTGATTGATCAGTATGTAGCTACTTTACACTCCGTTTCCCCGCTACTGATCGCTGCCCGCACTTCTTTCAAAAATATCCAAACCCGAATCGTGCAGATCCCAAGAATTTGGACAATATGTAGACGGTGTTCCACTTTGACTCAGCTTCACAATTTTAGCTTTTGCTTTCAAGCACTAAAATGCACGTTTCTCCAAATTAAAAGCAGCTTGTTAGCATTTTCAAGTAAAAATGTCTCCTGGTTTTCCAAAGATTAATTACGCCAACACATCTTACGCGATTTATGAGTTTCAATTTATTCGGCTCGCCGAACAAATAGCAGTGGTTTGGTACAACGCCTGGGCCCGAAGACAGTATGCGTTCACAAACGCTTCTCGTTTTAACAGCCAATGTCACAAACAGACTAACAACTAAAAAGACTTACGGCAACCGTGGAAACCTGGCCGTTCTGCGTATATGATGCTCTAGTTCGTTTTTGATAATCGTGTGTAACTCGCAGCATCGCGCAATCGGCGCCTAGACTTAGGTTCAACTGGTTCGAATGGGTTTGATGAACGCCTTCCCTGTGCTCACCATACCACAACCTGTGTGCGTCCTCAGGATTTAGTTGGACAGAACAACAATCTGAAGCGCTAGTTGAAACTGTTCGAGTCTAAAATTTGGGTGCAACTTGTGGACGATTGATAATAGTAACTGAGAAAGCTTCACTTCTAATACAGAAGCTTCTTAAGGTCAACTTAGATGGCTACAAAATTACACCAATAAACCTCATTGCCGATTTGCCAAACCAACGCCATGTCTGGCCTACATTGGATGTACCCACCGGGTTCCTAAAAAGTAGTGTATAGCACGCAGCTTGTAACTAACACTTAACGTTTCATGTCCCTACCTCCTGTTTTTGTCTAGTTGCTCATCAGATATTTTTTGTTTCGTGAGCCAGAGTTGGCGGTCTGTCTTGTGTAGTAGTATTGTTCCTCACGGGATAAACTTAAGTCCTGATTTTACAGAATTGGCACTTCCAGTCACCATGAAACAAGCTATATTTCGATTTCTAAGTGCTCTCATTTTTGACGACTTGCTACAATGTATTTTTCAGTCGAACAATCAGTGAACCTTCCGTTGAAAAATGTCAACTTTTACCATCGGTATCTTCAGAGTGTGTTTCTGCACCGGCCGAATTTCAACCTCATTGGAACGGCACAGAAACAATAGAAATAGAACTCGAATCTTCTATAAAAGGCGATTTAGAGGCGATGAAGTCTGAAGAAAATCAGCGCTCACCATTTTGGCCGCCTATTTTAGAACACATAACTGGCTATAAAGAAACCGATCTGATACCCTTGGCTGTGCGATACCACGCAATTGCGATGCGTCTGATCGCGGAAGTAGCTCGAGGTGGCCGTCTTTCTAGCGAAACTGCGTGTGTGGGTGCAAAAACTGTACCAGATCATGATTCGAATACAATCGTGGACAGTAGTCTATGTGTGGATGATGAAGAAAGTGAAATCGCAGACTCAGGTAATCAAATTCAGCAACGATGTGCCTCACCTGGAGGCCACTATCTCCGACGGCAAGCGGTCACTAAATATTGTTCCGAGTAAGTCCGAATACTTTAATTGTTTTTACTACTCTTTTATGATAATCCGAAAGGGATTGTTCTGTGTAAGATGTTTACAAACAGTGTAAACTGAACCTGTTTGGGAGCACGCCATGGCGCCAGTTCTCTTTTTAACATCTTTGGTTGCAGCATGCGCAGATTTAGTGAGAAATGTTGGACGCAAACAGTAGTCCAGTATGTAGCCGTGGATTTGCTTGAACAAATTTTTCGAGAGTTGTCTAGTTAGTGAGGTGTTTGTAACCACCTCCCGAAAATTTATCTACCTACATTCACTACATATCTGTAAAACCCTGCTCAGCTTCCGAGTATACGTCCCGATTGTGTGTCGTATTCCATTCATTCCATTTTTCAGCGATTTTCTCAATGTGGCTGACGCTTATCCACAGTTGGCGTTCGAGAACTTTGTCCCGCACTTTCCATCCATTCAGTGTACGGATACTTGTGCGTGTTTTGTGTGTGTCAACTTGGTCCGACGAATAGTTTGAATGTTCTCTCAGTGCGCCGAGAGTTTGTCCACATCCCACGTTGAGCACTTGGCACGTCACAGTTTGCATTCCTTGCCTCCCATCCATCAAATCGGGCTGTTCTGTATTACCCTAATGCTGTACTTCACGATACAGACATCTTATTACCGTTTTGTGTAGTATCGTTTTTAACCCGACTACGCCCATACAGCACCAGCTAAACTATCGATATGACGTCCAATCATACTTTCAAATGTCCAAATGTTACTCAACCCATTTCCCACCCAAAATTCGAGTCATTCGGTATGTAATACACTTATGTTGCCTCCGCTCATCAGCTTTTCGAGCTTTCATGTAGTTTTATTTCATCTCGTTTTTTACTCCAGTTAGATTCATGTCCGATCTTGTTATGAATGCCACATTGAATTGTGTTGGACTGCATCTCATCGTATTTTAGAAGCATTTCATCAATCTCTTCCATTTTGTCATTTTGACAGCACTGTTCTGTTTAACTCCCGAAATCATTTGTGCGTCTGATGAAGATTCAGGTTGACTGGAACGTTTTTTCCAATCTCTTTTTCATCGTTGCATATCTGCTATCAGAGTTCATTGGCGAACTTTTTCAAATTGTGTTCATACTTCTGTCGTTCTCAAAATAACTGGGGAAACTAATAGTTATTCAGAAAAAGAACACTGAAATCATCCGCTCCTATCACTTGACGGCCACCAGTGTAAAACCTCAGCCCTGATAATCCTGTTTTTTGGTAACTGTTTTCGAGCCGTGTTGTGTGAAAAATCACTAGAGGCTAGCGATATTTATCTGTCGGCAGGACTTTTCAGTATTTTCATACGAAACGTCTATCCAGCGAGGAGGTTATTGCCGGTGGGCTGTGAATCTCCCGTCGGATCGCCTCCAGATGTGAGCACCGTGATGCCTCACAGTCGATCCTAGTGACTCGCTGTTTATGAACCGAACTAAATATGGCCGGTGTACAGGTTTACTGGCTACAGTCAGCAAACACGGATCCATAGGATATAAACAGTTACAGGAAACCCGTCGGTTATGTACATCATATTGCTAAGGCATCGCATCCGCATACTGCCATCCTATACCCGAAGTTACTTGGGACTTGAAATATACAATGACCAATCTAGTCCTGGGTTAGTCTGTAGCTTGGTTGAAAGCTGCCAGCATAGGCCCTCCCTCGCGCGAGGACCAGTCCCTCGTTCGTCTGGCGATTGATTACGGGACACAGGCAGAATGAACAATTATTCCGGGGTTTAATGCACAACTCCCGTGTTCGGAATCGAATGAAAATTGAGTACAATCTAGGCGGTGGGCGACAGCCGGAGGTTCGATCTCTGTCTACATGGTAGTAATCAGTTATTTCCCATTGATTAGTAGCAGCGGCTATCTTTGATCGGGAGGTCCCAGTTTGCTTTAAAAAGCTTCCGACGAAATCTGACGAGCTCTCCCGCACAGAATTTATGTCGTGTGATTTCACGGATGCATTGGTCCAAAAGTAAGTTGCTTTTGCCAACTTCCGGTAGAGAGAAATCCAGTAAACCCAACGTGAGTGTATACATCAAAAACTTGGTCACCATCATCTTCACCGATACAAATGTAGCGAACAATTACTCCTGTTGTTTGTTCCCATTGTTCAGATGATCGGAAGACGTTTTTGGTGGGTAACGATTGCGTTCGAACTCGACTTGTTCCTTACTCTTCGGTCATAATCGATGTTATTCCGGTTGTCTAGTATCAGCGTCGTTCGGCTTTGTGGCCCTTGTAATGCGGTTTCATGAGAACGACTGCCATATGAGGCCCAGTAGTTCCGATAGTAATATGGACTAGTTCCGTCCAATCCTTCCCCATTATTTTTTAATACGTAAGTATGAAGTGCAATGCTCTTCTATAGAAATGAGGGTGTTCGGTGCCGAAGGCCTAATGTCAACTGGTGCGATTCGTTCGACTGAAAGCCATACCCAATGCAGTGATTTATCTGCACTTTGGCCGCCCCGACCGTACTCAATGTCGAGGTTAGGACGGCCCGTTCGTGACTTATCACGGCACGCGACAATGGAAACCATAGTCTTATTAATTTTCATTCTTAGTAGCGTTTTCTTCTAGGATATTCAACATTACTGTTGAGGTGAGCGGCGGCCCGAGCCACAGTACCTTCTGATCAGGCTCATGGCTGCCATGATGTGTTTGGATCCAGTCATCAAGAGGGAAATGGACTCACCTCCCAGAAACGCGGTAAAACCTAAGCTTAGAAGAGCACTCGCTATTAAGTAAGCTGGCCTTTATAGGGAATAGAGTGGTCATCAAAAGCGCCCATTATTGCCGGTTACCTTGGCTTCCGCAGACGATTCTTACAGAAACAGAGGGGGTGGAAAAACTGGTGACGAGAAACGACTGGTATTTGAATGTTAATACTAGAGTAATCTTTGTGCCCTTCGAGGATTTGTGCCGCACGTGGAAGTAATCCAGGGGACACTACCCCGAGTTTCCGACTGAAATTTAGTTCGGGAGACAGTATGCTGTAGTTTTGGGAACAGCCTACAGGACCGCATCGAAGCACTTTTACACAGTGATGCGATGTGCAACAATATGAAAAGGCAGTTTTCGATTAACGGCTTCCTTTCAACGTTTGTCAACTGTATTGATAGAAACATGTTAATACAACCCTCTGGATCAAAGCAGCACACAGGCCCGCCCGCCAAGTAGCAGGATAGGCAACAACGCTGGAAAAGCATGGCTGCTTTGCGATTATCATCGAGGTGCATGTTGTTGACGTCTGGTGGCGCCGATTTCCTTTTTTTCAGCCTCGTCCTCATATCCCCACTATTTTCGCATCCACATGACGGACGCAATGAGTGCCATCACTGCATAGAGTAGTTACGGTGTGGGTTGATTCCTATTTATTCGTTCGCCTATATACCAAGAGACCATCGACCCATATCGCCCCAGCGAAGCGATGCTACAAAGACAAACACGGTGTGAACGCCACCATAGAGTGGAGGGAAGAATGGGGCTCTATTTCCTCGAAAAGCCGCACACAAACGACAGTGGGAGCACTTCCACCACTATCTGCCCATAAGATCACTGCGAACGAGTTGAGGAAGATAGGTACCAATGTCCGATATTGATGATATCTTGACGGGGTCTCCAGACTGTACATTAAGTACATCGTGTGGTCAGATCACGGGCAATTACACCCATAAACGCAGGGCGGCGGTGGAAACTCCACAATTTATGTCTCACACTCTAACAGGAACGACGATCAGGGACAGGATAGCGAAACAGGACAGAACGCATGGACCGTTGACAGCTCAGCATCATACATTTGTGAAGAATCTAGATCGGAAAAGAAGGTAACCAACCGAGTTTAGCAGCTGCAAAGTGTGATGTTTCACAAGAATCCGCCCTGTTGTTTCAGATCACTTATTTAGAGTGGGAACTCCAACAGGTTATCGGAGCGACTAGGTGATATGAAACTATCTAGATAGGATCGACCAGTGGAGTGATGTATGAGCTATCGTTGAACGCAACGAAACAATTCCCGGGGTTGACGAAACCGCTTACTCACAAAAGTCAGGAGATTCTACTGAGGTCGGTTGAACATGAGACTTTGAGATACGAGTAAGGGTCAACATCAAACCATCCGTGCATGCAAAAGGTGTTGTTCGACAGACCAATAGGACAATCCTAGTTCCAAAAGGCTGACTCCTCGGAAGTCAAAGATTCAAGTCTTTTTATTCAAGTACGTACGGTACACACCTTGGGTACCGTCTGTAAACGTAGATTCCGTACCGAGATAAAGATAAGAAGACACTAAAACAGGCACGACGCCATACTACATGAGGCCCGCGGGTAAGGATGACACTAGACAGGATTAATTCTCTCCCGACAACAGAAAAGTTAGAACCTGCTTGTTATCTGAGTAGCCGGTTATCCGCGAAGAAATTGGTGGCAGAGTTCAATACCTAGTCGTGACGAGGTTCTAGTTGAGTTCCCCCGTAGTCATGCACGTCTGAGATACGTTGGTCCTAATTACAAAAACATGAATGCAATCGCAGACTTCAGCGGCATCCTCTGAGTTAATCTAGAAACTGGACAGTGGAACGTCTGGTTTTCTCCTCCACTCTGCTTTCATTGTCCGAATCATTCTTAATAGCTGTCGTACTGCTCCCCGTTTTTCTTGGGATCTCGGTGGGCATCCAAGCGTCCGGAAAGAGCAGTGGAACTGGGAGACACAGTTTACCAGTCGGCACACACCAACGGACGATTCCTTGACCACAATCAAACCGTCCATCGCGACTTGCTTATAGAAGGAAGCGGCCCTCTACAACTGTCGCGGCACGGTAACAACCTTACAGTCCACAAATGTCATTCCCTTAGAATAACCGCAAACAGCGACCTGGAATAACCCTCACATTTCGAGAACAAATTGGAACGTCAGATGGAGATTAGCTGATGTGCGTCCTCAGCCGTAAGTAACAATGCAACGCACTGCAGTAATGTACAGAAAGGTTCGTGTTCCAGTCCGTTATGTAAAACTTAACCCGCCGACACGAATACGCCCATAAACTCGCAATGGTAATTCACTGTGGTCGTCCCACGTACATATAGGGCGGATAGTGCGAACAACTTGACAGTTCGCTAGCGCGTACACCAGTCACCTATAATCCCGCGACTGACAACTGAGATAACACAAACACCAGCCTCGACTATGAAATGTGTACGGCATCATGTGGGCATTTGTATGGGTGGTGACAAATCAAGAAGCCACCGAGCAATGAAAGTAGCGACTATCTGATTGGAAAGTAATGCCTTACATGCCAGGGACCACACGACTACTACCTGGGAAAGACTTTAGACATAAAGACTACAGGCGACCTCCACCCGCAAGACCGGGGAATCCACTGGATTTTCGCCATCCTTTGCACATTCATTTTCTCGCACTTCGTAGATATCCACCATTCTGTCACGTCATCGATTACCATCAACATCAACGAAACAAGGGGAAAACAGTCTCGCCAAACATTACGCCATTTCGAAGCAATTCAGGATCACAGCATCAGCTCGAACCCTAACCTACTTTCTTACACAACCGTCCAGACCCTAGTACCCGAACCTATCAAGCGATCTAAGGCTGAGCAGGGCCCGTCCCCAACCAGAACGAGGAATCTGTAATCTTGCACCCGGTAACAACCACACAATCTAATCGATTACCCCGGTTTACATCGTTGCGCATTCGCTGGCCCTTACCACGTGGAATGCAAGATTTGAACATATCCTATCCACAACCGCTAACAACAACAAATCAGAGGATGACAAATGTCTGACCAAAAAACCCGCCCAACCCAATCAAAAGATAAACCAGACAAGTATAGCACAGCGACACCTAAAACCACCACTACTGGCATGTGAAAACCGTGAAACTCACGAGGTCACGGCCGACCACCAAGCCGATCGAAACAGGAACCCAACGCTCGTATACTCACCACATAATTCCGACGTGAAATTACGAAAAACAGCTGATCATCGAACCCTTAATGGATGTCTCTGGTCATTATTTGTTTATCCATCATTGTCCAAATGAAACGAAATGTTTGCCAGAAAATGTACGCCAGATCAAACAGCCTGCCAGGAATGAGAACATTTCCGCGTTGAAACATGATCAAATCATCAGTTACTTCACCAATACCACCGGCAATGCTCCCACGAGTAAGTTGCACATAACACTAATGACAAGCCTCGACTGGAACCACACGCTTGATCGGATAGATGAAACCAGTCCAAAACTGTAACGTGGAGTTTGAATGCTCCCGACCCGTTCATCGAATAAAAACATGACCCGAAGTTATTTGGTGGAATCATGAGACACAGAACCGGCTAATACGATCTGCCAACAATAATGCACAACAGGGAGCTTAGCATTTTGAACGATTGAGAGTATAACGATAAAAAAGCAGTAATCCGAATGAGTTTAAGAAGTCATATACGAGCTGACTACATATGCTACTCGCGTGTGCCGCGATACGATGAGGAAGAGATGCGTAAACAAATCAACAGTCACTGGCAACATTCAACATGAAATTCCAGTGGAAACAGCATTTATAAATAGTGCATGAGGGGTATATTTACAAAAGTAATTGGACCACCAAAGAATATCTATGCCATTCATAACAGATCAATCCGTGATGTGATCGATGTTGCCTGACTCATATTGCTGCCACATACGTCCATACAACTTTTCCAAATCGGATGCATAACTTCGACAATTGAACAATTGAGACGACTCTCTCGCTTTCCAGACCTAGACAATGAAAAATTAATTCTTTCAAATAAACCTACCTTAGCTCGCATGGCTTGTAAATATTCTCTGTCGTTTCCAAGTTTCGATGCTATCCGAACATAATCCTCCTGACTGGTAGCAACTAGTTCCGGACAGCCTAACGTGTGGAGCTGGCTCGCTGCAACACGACTAGCTAGGGTCTCCAGCGGCAACGTTACAACTGGGCAACCAGCCCACAAGACATCCATTCCAGTCGTGTGACCGTTACACAGAGGAGTATCAAGGCATACATCTGCAACCTAAAAACGAATACCACGTTAAA
>LUCH01005102.1:33936-52593 GCA_013368495.1 Paragonimus heterotremus | reverse complement strand
ACGGAAGAGATCGGTCGAAATGTCTCTGCAGAGTACATCTTACGTAATTCAACTTGCGTGTTCTAAATTTATCGGGGGACATAACTGTTTCAAATCACTGACTGTTATTGAGACATGGTTATTTCTTAGTGGATACTCAAGCTATCACGGTTGGTATTTCCACTACAGAACACAATTTTGGAACCGTTTTTCGGGCACATCTTGAGATATATTATGTTAGCATCAACTTGCTTTGTGGCAAATCAACACCAGCGAACGATTATTGTGAATGTTAGAAACCCACATTTTGCAATGTTGTTATCATTTATGGTAACCAAACTAATCTTATCAAATCGGCTGTGAAAACACACTTGCGAACAAGTAGTTTCCTCTCTACTACGTCAATAACCGTTGTTTTGTATTCACTGGACGAAACGTAACAGAACCACAACATAAATGACGTTTCAACTGCAAACCTTTCAGATCAGGTCTAGTGTTGCCAATTTTGAAATCCGACCTTTTTATTTGGATCCCGTATGACCCTAAAGTGAACGTCATAAAGCTGACCAGTTCGTTCACTATGGTTTAAAAAAGGGTCGCCATTATCCGTCCTTCATTTGTGAGTACTATTTCGACGGAGATAATGAACTGCGCTAGTAGTGTGAATGACGGACGTATACTACGGTAAGTAGTGTTATACCTCCCGTGTACTACATTCAGTTAGCCGTATAAGAGGGTTGTTGACCGAGTCGTTTGTCCAAACCAGTCAGCAGACAATATACATCGTCCGTGAGCAACGACGCCTACGCTTGCGTTTAGTTCATTCCGGCTTTTGAAGCGGTGTATGCAGCTCCGCCAAATCAGCCTGAGTTTCCCAAAAGATGATTCCATCCCAATTGCTATAGTTACCCGTTTATTACTCACACAGTATCTTTGTGTAAACTCTACAATTATCTTAACTAAATACCAAATCACGTGCATCTGCCAAATAAAGCATGGCATTATGAACCACTCTTTCGCGTCATTGTGCCAGAACATTTAGTTTATTGTATGTTAGGCTGATTATCATATGGCGCTGAGTAACTAAACATTGCCCGATTAACTGATTGCTGCATTTGACAAGTATTGAGGAAATCAAATTTGTATTTGAACAATGAAAACAATATGCATAGGTTTTCGTGAAATCAGCTGTTGTTGGACTGTTTAGCCTGAGAAAGGTCCATTGGTTGACTGATTCTGGTAACACAAAAATCTAACAGGTTTCAGATGTTTCTGAAATGCAACAGCCTTCGATTTTATGACAGCATTTGGGGTGGCATAAGGCGGATGCCGATTCAACATTTAAACATCTTCCTAGTCAATCACACTATACCCCTTCTATTCTCTCGCGCTCGAAATGTGAAGTAATAGCAGTGGACAGGGAAACGATTTTGCTAAGATCAATAACAATAAGAACTGGTACGGAAAGGTATCATGTGCAACGCAACTATAATTAAAAACGTGAAAGAAAAGGTAACCAAATCGACCAATTCCGAAACTAAATATTTTACTCGATTTCCGGGTTGTGTCCCAAGTCATTGTGTAGTAATTCGGGGGTGTCGCTCACATAGTTCTCCTATATGAACACCATTTTACCGGCAGCGAAATAACTAATTTCGTAGAAGGAAAAACCTGACGCCAGTAAGTAGAATACTCGTCGGTAAACGTATTGTCAGTGAGACCAACATGTTTTAGCGCTCACCAGACAAAGCCATATTTTGGACCCGATATTCACCACAGGTATCTCGTCTTTAGGGATATTTGTTCTGGGACAACTTCCAGGAAGTAAGTATAGTATCGTCGAATATCTAGTTGACTTCAATACAGTTATGAAACCGACTGTTTTATTCTGCCATCCGATCAAATTCGTTGATTGGACTGCCTTCTTCTCCTGACTAAGATCCTCAAATTGGAATACCTTCCTTCTTATAACAGATTCAAAAGTAGAAACCGAATAATTTATCGACCACTTCACTATTATGTCAACATTCTGAACCCCATAAAGTCAAAACGCGTCGATTCTTATTTACAAAGTAGAATCCTTAATGTAAAAGAGACCGACAGGCTTCAACTACTCAAGACAAGTCAAAGAAAAGCACCAGATTTATTTCTAATAATGTAAATGAGCAGCATGTTTGAATTCAAAGAACACAGAACGCGACTACGTTATATAACGGAAGAAAATCTCGCGCCTGGTAGCGGGAAAAAAGGTACAAAACAACTGCAACTGATGAGAAGGAGAAACTCCATAAGAAACCCTCCAATAAAAGTTATTACTGTCAAAGAGGATACGGTTATCGATCACCCTGTTGAAGTACGCGGAGACCTCAACTCAAATTTTGCTGCTGCATTCAACGTAGAGAACTTCCTTTAATACTCCACTGAAAATAATCAACTTTCTGATTGATGTTAGAATTAACTACACACAGTGAGCTACCGCTAAACCATCAAGCTGCTTTGGGACTTATGGTATTCCACTAGTAGCTATCAAGCAATGTCGTGAGGATATGCCCATCATTTTGCGAAAGTCGATCATTATGCCATGCAATCATTATGCATATAATGCAAGAAGTTACTAACCAACGTCTCACGAACCACTCATCCATCTCTTAAAGAATGTTCTGAAGGATAGTAATAGTGCTCCTTGTCGAGATTTTACTGCTTCCAGACCTTGAAAACCTCTCGAAACAGGGTTCTCGCATGAAATATCGACTAGAATTCTTAATCCACATACAGATATCCGCCGACGCAGGTAACACGGTGATTATTCTACTCCTAGATGTGCAAAAACTTTTGACCGTGTGTCATATGGGAGCCTGTTCATCAAATTAGCATCAATTATCATACAAGATCCCTTGTGCAGCTGGATTGTGCCATGTTTTGAAGGCCGAACTCAAACAGTCAAAACAAGAGGACACTGCTCAACACCAAAATCGATGACCAGTGGGGTGATTCAAGGCAGCGTTCTGGGACCGCTACTTTTCCTCATGTATAGAAACGAAGTATGTGATATCTTTGAATATGGCATACCCTTTCTGTTTGCTGACAATATCAAAATCGTTTACGCATTTCGACAGTCCAGCAATCTCGTCTTGTGTCTACAGAGTATACGACAGGGCCTAGTATTATTAGAGTCGTGACGAAAAACATGGCTGATGACGTCCTTAGTAAACAAGTCAAACAGTACCACTTGCAGTTATCAAATACCAAATGGTCCTGTCTCACTAGACCGTCGTCACATTGACACCGCCAAATCGGTTAAATATTTCGGAATATGGTATTCAAACTCCTTAAATATCTCTGAACAGCTACGCATTCAAATACCAAAAACTGAAACGACAATTGGCTGTGTCAAAAAGACATTTGGTCTACCGGAAACGAGGCTGATTGTTTAAAAATGTGTGCTCGGCCTCAACTTGAGTACTACACTTTCATTTACTGCCACCCGTGGAAATCCGATAGGCTTGTGTTGGAAGGCCTCTAACGTTCACTTACCAAAGGCGTGCTAGGTTATTCATCCTCATTTACCTATACAGAATGTTGTTAAACACATGGTGTTGATTCACTTTTGTTACGCAAACCAAAGCTGAACGTTACAATTCTACATAAGCTGATACACTCGGACACCAACACTACAGCGTTCGCCATTCATTTTCAACACAGCTCCCCGTATAATCTAAGAAATAAAGCTTCCCGATCACCAACCCTGCTAGTCCATAAAGCGATACGCGCCAACTACTCTGGAATAGACTTCCGAATGAACATAGAGCGAGTAAAAACATTCAGTGTTTCGGAAAGGGCTTGGACAGCTATCTTACGTAATCAAAAATGGTGTATATCTTTAAACTTAGCACATCTTCTGATGAACTTTCTGAATGTGGTCCGGCAAACATTTAGCTGTCAGCTGCATATAACGTGCATACTCATCCCTACCATGAGTTTCTCCTTGAAAACAGTTAACCTGAAAAACTGTATTGTGTCCCCATCATATACTCACCTTCTATGCAGCATTTAATGCATTGCTTATTCACATAATAGTTGGAACATTACCATCGTTTCGTTCATATAGATCATTGTGCGCGCATTACTCAAAATGCTGGGAAACATAAAATAGTCATCGAATTTAGAAGGAAGTCTTTATATAGAGTAGCACTCAGAACAAACAGAAATTAAAACATGATTATAATTCACATATGCACTTTTCACACATATTATTTATATACACAGTCGTAATCACCTGGTGCGTCATCAGTCTATAATGAACGGTAGCCTGTATTAAGAGATTACTTGAATGACATAGAAAGAATCCTCGACAAAAACTTGAAAAAATCTCCCGTTTACCACACGTTATCTTATTAAAACCTGATTTCACATCTTGCGCTATCTCCCACGTGCTTCAAATCAGTCTCAACAACCATCCTCGTGTGTTAAGGAATATAGACCTTAGCTTAAACAGTGATCTTATAAAGTAAACGGACGTCAGCAATCCGTACAGAGTTATTAAATGAATATCGTGATAATCATTCTGGTTATCAAATTATCCTGGAATACTATAGCAACGGCTTGTTAATATTATGTGCTTCGCTACAGTAGCAGAAACATATTATCGCGTGAAATGTTTTATCAATATACATTGCTTGACACATTACTTATTTTCTCCATAATTTCCCATTCAGCACGCCAGATTGCTTCTATTTTCCATCCCACAAACATGTTTTGTGTGAGCCAAATCTCTTTAGTGAATGAACATTGAAAACTTCGTATCGATCGAATGGTTTGCGAGATTTTCAACCTGACGTCTTCCAACAATCAGCGAGATCTTTCGATGGAATCTGCCCATACGTTAGTCACATTCCGGAATATTCCGTACACTTTATTTGGTTCATTTCATCGATTTTCGTACACTAGTTACATCAAGTAACAACGAGATTCCTCAGAGATGAATTCGCACCTGTAACATGCTAGCCGACCGCCTTTAGGCTGATTGTGCTTTACGTCAGCGGAAGAACTTTAGAGCTACCTGGAGATACCGTAGGACAAGGCTTTTTCGAAGTAGAGGTTCCAACAACAATCCCGCGAAAAGGGAAAAAACAAGAATGAGCATGAATCAAAGACACAGTCAGCAATGCACACGACTTACACAAACAAAAACCAGAACGGTGTCAACAACACAACAACACGTCTTGTTACACGATTAAAATTTAATCCATGCGCGCTTGTTGGTTTCGACCGCACATTATACACCTATTATTCGGCGTGACCTTGAAGTGTTTGAAATGTCTTCTCTTGCACAACCCTGTTAAAGATAAAGTAATGTGACACCTCATCTTTGGAAATGAATCTATAGAACAAACAAAGTATCTTCTTCCACATAGCGTGCGTCGAACATTTGTGGGCTGCAATCCCTTTCTCTTTGATTACGCTTTCGTTTACTGACAAATGCAATGTTTGTCTTAATATATAACTATGTGTTGCTTTGTACCAGCTGCAGTAGTGTGCCATGATCGCACCCATCCGAGCGTGTGACCCACAAATGCATAGGGAAATACATGTCATTGGTAAACGGTGAATCAAAAATTACCTGGAACTCTGACAGTTGATTTATTACACGTAATGATATGAATTGGAAGTAAACACTATATTTTCTCAGGGTCATCGACAGAGTTACATATGCTTTGATTAAAAACTAACGCCTCTTTCAATTCCATACACTTTCCTGGAGCATTCGCTACTCATGCATGTTCATCTCGTAAGCTGTAACAGTCAAATTGACTATTATGATGAAGAAAAATCCAGGAAATCCGCTTTTTTATTTTTCCGCTTCAAACTCGAGCAGCAGGACGTAATTTCAGTGATCAACCGCAACTTCAGCTAACAGATCGATGGGCCGCATGATCTTCAGCAAAAGTGTTTACTTCAGAAGGAGGCCTCATTACCAGTCCGTCCAAGCTCCCTGTAAACAATTTCCAGCTATCAAAGCCATGCCCACTGAAGAACTAACTGTGGCATTCAATGCGATTCAAAAAGGTAACTTGTCACACAAATGCAGCACTTGAAGCACATCATTCAAACCCAAGTACTATCCGGCATTGTGGTTAAGGACAAGCTTCGATTTATGGAAGAGAAATGATTGTGATTATACGTTCGCGTATGATAATTTGCCCAAGTTTAATCATAGGTCAATGGCGCGATGGTCAATACGGTTACCGTCGCCGGAAGTGAAGTCTCGGCTGTTGAAATTATATGTACTACTTACGTGCTCTGTTGAGAGCGAAACTCGAATCTAGTGTATTATTTCAGGAACAGGTCGGCCTTAATGTTTATCTTTATGCGGATGGTTCGATCATTAATGAGTAATGTTCAACATAAAATCAACCGAATCCCCGACTACCCATCAGTAACCGAGTGTGTGATATACCCGGTGGTCACCATGTTAGCGCAAAACTCAGTGTGTGTAATGTATATTCTATCAACAACGTTATGCCTACTGAACTCTGGCACGATAAAGCTTGCCTGTTGGTGACAGTCACTGCCGATGGCATGTGTTCTTTTATTCCATCAACGACATTTTATCTGTAAGTGTTGGTTCCCCGTTAGAATTCAGTATGTTATCGACCGTCTCCACTCGCATTTCTTGTTGGCTTTTGAGTGAACGCCCGACTGATCGGATCAAGTTAGTGGAATCATTGAGCTTTTCGAATTTGCCTAATTGGGTCACTTTCAAACTAAACGTTTGCATTCTGCTGACTAGCCGCCAAACTTTAGTTGACCATCGACGTCCAACTTAGAGACTCCACACATGTTATGTCTGAGTCGCTGAACGACCTGATGTGGGGGACCCCATTAACTAGTGTGTCTATCAACAGTATGAGAACATTACAAAATTCCTTCCGAGAACGTAGGGTGTTCTGTGAATTGCTTTTTAGTGCAGCATCAACATGAACTCACATTTGTCAACTCCTACGCTACCAACAACATTACCCCCAGAACGTTTGAGAAACTCAAAAGATTTCAGTGAAACCTAACAGCTGACACAACCCGAAGCTCAAAATGAGTTGTACTAGGAAGAATCACCTGGTTCTCAACAACGTTGCTCACTTGGCTGACGTAAGTTGACAATCACAGTGTTCCTACATCTTTCTTCTCCCGCAGTTCCACTGGAAAATGTTATCTGATTTTTTCACGATGTTCAGTAATCTTCTTTGTAGGTCGCTTTTATTCGCTCAGCTTCAAATTCTTCACTGTAAATGACACTTCTCGCTGTTTAATTTATGCGTTCTGGGTGTCACAATCTAGTGGGACATGACTTTTAAAACCATCTCAGTTGTATTCTTCCCATCAGGCCCTTGTATGATCTTCGTAGTCATCGGCATATCAGTAGAAGTTGTACAAACGTAGTCTAATCTAGCTAGACTATTGTTAATCCGAGAACTGGAGGAGATCAATTTCATGAGTAAAATGAGTCATAAGCACTACATGTTGATTGATCGTTGGGCCTCCAGATAATATGTTAAGGGATAACATAAAGTATGTCACATGTTTGTTTGGAGGCTCATTGTTAATCAGAAAATAGCCCGTATCCAAACAAGTGAAGCGTTGAGTTGTTTCCCTCAGTAATGTGTGAGGTGCAAGTCAACTTATGACAAACACCACTTTGAAATAAAAATGCTATCCATTCGACTTATCAGTGGACTTTACTCGAACATGTACCGTGCACCCGAAAGAAATCGTAGAATGAATGGCAGTAAATGCATTGCATTAAGCATTTGCCTGAAAGTCCGGTTGTCTAAGGAATATCTGGACAATCCCATGCGAACAGAGGTAACGACGTGGCGTGCAGCTGTTTTCAGTGATACTTGTTCACATCAACAGAATTCCACACATTTCAATAATGGCTGCCAGCGAGTTAAAGTAGAACTGACTGTTACGCTCCATGTAATTGATTGCAACCGGACTGGGTGTTGTTGAGATGCTACGGAACACAATCAGGGCCAATGTGTACTTTGGTTAAAATAGTTTTCATTGGACTGTAGCCACAGAGTCCACAAGGTCAGAACACGTTTCTTGTGCGTATACAGATTGTGTGCCTAATCTGGATTCAATCGATTTGTTGCGTTTGTTGTGTTTAAGGTATGCAACAGCGGCGGTGGTAATCAAATAACGGCAGCCAGCTCCTATCCAGGCTTGTTTTTGCTTCAGGTGGACACGGAATGAGTCGGACGAATAACATGTTCTCTAGTATAACAGTAGCATAAAGAATAACAGGGTCTGTGCACACAAACTGGTAGCTTGTCTTTCAGATCTAACGTGAACACTTTAGTTAACCAGTTATTTAAGGATGTCACAGGTCAAGTTTCTCTACAACACTAACACATTTGAGCGGAAGTCCTGGAATAAAGCTTCCTTTCAAAAGTTGTCAATAGCTCATGTGGAATCCCGGCGATCGGTTTGGGTTTGATGAATCGCCACGAATAACTGCTTTCTGAACGTGTTTTTCTCCAACAGTTTCATGTCTTGCTCAACTGCGTAATTGGAAGACATTTAAATTGCTTCGGCTAACGGGAAATGAACCGGAATTCCCTTTTGCCTCATAGACTGGAAATCTTTGGATTTCGATTCAACGACATGCTCTCGATTGTTTACAATATGCTGACCCACTCGGTGTTTCACCTTCATGTCCTGTCACTTTGATGACTAAAACGTTAAACTCAGCCTCTGACTTCACTCCCGAAGTGGAGCGAAATTGAACATGTGCGGCATCGAAAAACTGGAGAGTAGGTGTGAGCTTGTCGTATTCTTGAATGACAATACGTCATTAACTCATCAGCTGCAAATTTTAAAAATCCAAATGGTCAGGTAATCGGAAAATACTTGTTTGTATTTCTGCACGTCTATCAGCAGCCAATCTAAAAGTGAACCCACTACTAACCCATCTTAATTTCCCGTGCAACTTGATGATGAGCATGAGTGGGACACTGATGGTGTGTCGGAAAACTGGTTCTACCATATCCGTTCATTATAATCCCAAAGCACTTTTCTTTTACTGTATCCAATCACACATGAGGGGAATTGCTTCCCCTAGTCGAACCATCGTGAAAAGTGAAGTATGTACAAGTATGCCCCTGAATCAGTGTTTGAATGTGATCTCCTCTATGCAATCCACGAACTCAGAAGCATCACCAAGACTGCATGGGTACTGTTTGTGCCGTGTTAGCCGCAGTCTTTCTGTTAACAGCTGAGCGATAGCGTAACAAGATGAACTGCACACTTCAGATGTCGACCCAAGGCGCTAAATGCTGGATAGCTTGAAAAAAACGAATCAGTGGCTAAAGTTGGTTGTATTACTGGTAAGTAAAAACTTAACAAGAAATATAGTGAATCTTTTACTTATGTTCCTCGGTTCCAAAACTGTGGCATTTCCAAAATGTGTGGTCACTCGCATTACTTAGAAGCCACATCAAACAAAACTATCTTATATATGAATAAAATAGTCAGAAGACACAAGTTACGATACGAATTCAGTTTGCACAACAGTGCTTTGATATGCTTAAAACTTTCTACGCCCTGAGCTTTCACCAAGACCTTAAAGGAAGATGCAATATTCACTTTGTGACTTGTATTTGGTAAATGCCTGGTAATAGATGCACCTTTTCCTCCTTCAGTTAAATTGAGTGGCTTAGTTAACAGTGCATATTGAGAAGTTAGTAAGAGACCACCTCGTTGATTTCTTGCCAGGAAGAGCACTACTGGTTATACTCAGTTCGAAATCCTCGGGAAAGTATGTTGTTTGATGCAGAGCGTGACATTTCTGGAACATTTCACTGCCGGCGTTTAGTCAGGTAAATTGACAACCAATATCTACTTGATTGTGTAAATAGTTTCCGGCAGTATGTCTCATAAAAACTACTCAACCATGTTTGGAGCACTGAGACTCCTTGACTGGTTTGTCTGCTGACTTTCTGCACGAGTTGATCGACGTACCCCAGCGGCGAAAGTTGAACAGCATTGTTGTTTGCCATGGCTAATATCTAGTACTGTGACACAAGGAAGCGTTTGTGAATGTCGCTTGGTCAAATAAGCAAGAAGTCGTACGCGATGTTGTCAGAACTAATGGTGCACTATTTATTCGTTAGTGAAATAAAACTCGCTTACGCATGTCTCCTCCAAACTTTTTGTTAGATATTCAAAATTCCAGACTTGATCTCATTGTATTATAGGGTAGTACTATTGAAATTCTTGAATGATTGATATACGGATGTTGCTTATGATCGCCCAACTCCTACGGTTGTCTAATAAATCTTAATTTGAGGTGTTGATGTTCAGTTTGAACAGGACGGTTTGGCTGTTCCAACTCCAGCATCTAGAATATTTGCACCGGTGTGCCAGAGAAAACCACCTAGAGCAGCGACCGTTCCACTTGAAGAGGGATTCACCGATTTTTCAGGCTCTGCTTTTCGATTTCAAAGCCCGTTTTGATTATTGATTAACTTGTGTGAGCAAGAGAACGAGGGTATGGGGAATGAGAAAAAAGTAATGGTGAACACCAAAGACTACCTAATTTCGTGATATTTAGTGTAAGCTTTCTTTATACTACGAGGGACCTCTACCATTATGGACAAGACAAACAGGTCATGATACACGCGGTAGAAGGGCTCTAGCAAACCCTCTGGTTACGACCGCAACGATATCCTTCCTTGAATGAGATCATCCGAATTGCACATTTCTGTAATTATGCTACCACAGACGTATTTGGTCCGCATCTTCTTATAACGGTGCAGACATTCTACCATTCGCGGAGGCCCTTTCTAAACAGCAGGTAACTCTATCAACCCGTTCCTCCAAAAAAAATTGTAAAACAGAATCTAGGCACCAGCAGCTCACACTGGTTTGATCGGAAATTCATAGGTCTGATTTCATTTCCGACGCGGAACAAGATCCGCCAGTCATAACCAGTTTTGACTCTGTACCACTTTTGCTATCTCGACGGTACCTATTCGCGGTTTTATCCTTTGTTGCAGTGTGTGGCAGTTTTGTGGTTGATTTTACTGGGAAATTCAAGTTGGTTTGTCTTCTCGGTCACACAGGTGGTAACATGAAATAGCATGAGGTATGAAAGGAGAAAAGTGTGCATGCAAGTGAATGGTTCACAGATCGGCAGGTTAACCTCTTGAGAAATACGTTATTACTAACGCCCATAGAATAATGGGATGTTGCCATCTGACGAGCGTCCAATCTTAACCGGAAATTTTTTTTCTCTCCAGTCCATATATTGCAATATAAGTGTGTTACGTTACCTACGGCACGTGAGCATGCTTAACTTGTCACCCTGTCATAGATATAGTCTAAAACACTGACTGCGCATCAGAAATACTCCAACCGCTCATGGTTTGTCACGTAAAATGAAAATGCAAGACAAGAAAGATGAATGACGCTGTCGCACTCACCTGTGTTGCCACAACCTGTCAAGTCTTGTGTGCTATGCTACGAAAGATCTGAAAGAATCTCCTGCTGCGCTTTACCAGCCGCATTTTGATGTATCGCTGCGAACTACCTCAGGTGGAAGCTTGCTAAACACCTTCAATGCTCGATGGCTGCCGAAGTTTGCTCGTGCATCCAAACGAGTCTTGGTTTTCTTTACTCGGAGACTGTAACCTCTGGTGATGGCTCCTCCACCCACTTATCCAAACGATTCCATGGAATTTACGCCATTTATGCCCTTCAAAATTCTGAAGGTCTCGATGGGATCATCCAATTCACTCCTCCTTGTCATGGAATACCACCCGAGCCCCTTTGATCAGTCGTGATAGGGTTTACCTTTAAATCATATCAACATTTGATCAGCGAGTTGTTGTACATCCTCAGTGAGCTGGATATCCTCACGCAGGTTGGGTGCCTAGGCTTGCATGCAGTATTCCAGGTGAAAACAGACACCTCTGCTTACGATCTGGAAATACGTTATTATGGATGACGTAGTTCCTCAAGGGAGCTGTACTTCTTCTCAGAAGTCGCTGCAGGGAGTGAAGATGTGAAGCAAAAGTTTGCTTTTTTAAGTCACGTTGAGCTGTACGATCCGTGCATTCAATCACGGTCCCAAAATAAACTCAACTCGCGTTGTCACTATGACATGTAATACTTTAGCAAAATCTTCGTGATTTACATCAGATAAGCTTTGAACATCCTTTTCTTCAAAGTTGCTGTCATTAATTGTCCCATTTTGCCAACCTTGACGATCGTCTTCAATATCCCGTCGGTGATATCTTACTGGAAAAAAGTAGCTTGTAGCTTGTTTCTTAGAAGTGTCAATTTTACAAGAATTCACTTTGCGTTCGTCCTTGTCCACAATCTGTTTTATACCAAGCACCATTGATGCATTAAACATTTGTTCGACCTCTAGTATTTGTCAAACTCGTTTTACATGCCACGGGTTATCCACACTGTTGGTCTAAGGGAAAGCTGATGAAGGTCCTCGAAGTGCATTGTTACTTCAAATTGATAAACTTCCAACACATATAGATATTCATACGGTACGTATTTTTGGCCATCTTATGCATATATTTGAATTCGACCGAGAAGAATTCACTTCCGTATAAAACAATCAGGACCAGCATGAACATATGTTCGTATAAGATAGACTCTTTCATAACCTAAAGCTGAGATTTTCCTCACGGATAAACTTTGTCTCAAATAAACAAATCAATGCGTCACTGACAGATACATTTTGACCCAAAACTG
This sequence comes from Paragonimus heterotremus, assembly GCA_013368495.1. Taxonomy (NCBI): domain Eukaryota; kingdom Metazoa; phylum Platyhelminthes; class Trematoda; order Plagiorchiida; family Troglotrematidae; genus Paragonimus; species Paragonimus heterotremus. The sequence continues at coordinate 39,843 of LUCH01005102.1, read as the reverse complement.
TGAAACATATTCCACCAGTCCATAATCTCTGCCCAGTGGTGATACCCACTGCCAATATCTTCCCTCTTCCTTACTTCATGCGATGTTCCTCTGTGAAGACGAATGATCTACTTTGATTGAATTTAGTCGTAATCGGCATACACGTTGGAAGTCTGAAATTTTGTTCTCCTACTCTCTCCCGTGGGTTGCGATCAATCGACGAAAGTGACCTCTTCCATGATATTCTTAGCAGACACCCTGCATTTTTGACGTAAAATTTGTGAATGTGTTGATGGAGGTGCGTTCTGTAGGACAACACACTACAACTATTTGAATTAACGAAAGTAACTTTGCAAATATCTATAATTTACTGTTAAGTAGCAGGGGATTTTGGCTTTTACATATACTGGATATCACCCGTGAGTTCTAGTGAAAGCGAGGCTCGAGTTCGGTGTCTATTTTTGAAAGGGGTGGACGGGAAGGTCCATGAGAATGCGACAGTTGTGATCGATTGTGAATGATTTTCAATCTATATCTATAATTTTCTTGCACACATAACCATATGGAACAAATTACCCACCTGCAACATAGAGGCGAACGAAATATCACTCGTTTATGTCAAATCGTGGCCATCCTACAATCATGTGGAACAAACCTAGCTGTTACTGAGTACGAAAAATAAGGGAAAGATCTAACGACCAGAACACAATTATAGCTAAGCTCAAGTGGTCAACAATCAGGTTGCTACAGCTCACAAACAAGGGAAGCTTCAGGTGAAATTTACTTACACAACCGTGAGAACTTTTGTCGGCCTACACTAATCCGTACGTCGAATGTTTCAAAGGTATCTTACCTAAACCAGCACAACTCTCACTCCAGTGCACTCTGAATGCGTCATCAGTGATTTCGAAAAGCTTCGTGGCCTCAACTCGTGAAAGGAACTCAACTTTGACTGCCCAACCTATAGGTAAGTTACTTTAACACAACCTGTGATGTTATCATCAATTCACCTCACACTCTTGGAGGACCTTTAACCGGTCTGCCGTGGCAACGACAAAAATGCGCCCTGTACAGGCCGACTAACCGACCATTGCAATGTTTTTTTACGGTAAAGTCCAAAAAGCTGAACAGACTAAGATGTTTGACACACCAGATAATATCACTCTTTTAATCTCCTCGCTTATTGTGCCTAGAAACCTTATGGTGAGAGTGAGGGGACACAATGTTTTGGTGAAACAACTGAAACTTGTTTGTGCGTCAGTCCCTAAAAGTTGCGTATTGCAAACGTACGGTGACGCACGGCGTAACTGTTGTTTTATAAACTGTTTCTTTAAAGTTCAGAACGATACTTCGTTGCAGATAATGATGTTCCGAATTTTCAATTGATCCACAGGTATTACGAGCTTCCAGTTTATCTCCTATAACTCACCCCCTTTGGATGCAAATTTTATAGTACATGAAGCAATCAACACGTCAAAAGCATCATCATCGAACGGTAAGTTTTCGTTGTCGTCAAAGTCTTGCAAAAATCTTCGACATTGCAATGTGTACTGTGGACAAACTGAAGGAGCGCAAAGTGACGCCTAGCATTGCACGCGTTTTTTCAAAATTATGAAGCAACGTTTCGGCAACACAATAACGGACTAATCGATCTTTAAGCAGAGAGGCTGGTCAGTGATGAAGATGACGCTGCGCAAGAACTTCATTGAAAGTGAAGGTGTGGGTAAAACATCCATTTTCAAGAGCAAATTATGCCTGCTAAATTTTAAGGCTTACCACGCGAGATGCACTGGTTCGACAATGTGCAGTGTATGCATAACCCCAGTTCTGACTGAAGTTATGATTTGCAGAACAACATTCACCTCGTTTCTAGCACCACGTACTTATGGTCCATTGAGAGCAGCATACGTTGTTCTCCGTCGTCCACGGTAGTTGAAACAAATCGGTCAACCCCTCTAACAATGTGTTCACTACTCCCATGAAAATATCAGCAAGAGGTCACGTGATCAAACAGCTCGATTGTGCTTAAAATCTTAACTACAACGACATATTTCATTTTTGGCAGGTGGTTGCACATCTGCCGTCTACGGCAATAGATTACGCGTTCGTGCCGTTATGTTAGCGGCTGCAATGAACCGTTCCCCTATTTTGAATTAAAGCCATTTGGACAACCATACCTTTGGTAACGCTCTTGTTGCAGCTAACTTTAATTCACTAACGGTTACGGACCACTCGTTTGGTTTAATTTTTTTAAACCTTTTCACCGACAGCGTCTCACCTGAAAGTTTCAATATTAAGTGTGGGTGCTATTTGTTTCGGGCTTCTATTATTGACCGCACATCCGTCCATGAGGTAGAAGTAAGGACAGTGATGCCTCCACCGTAGAAGATGGACAGTGTGTCCAAATCCACTGTTGTTTTCCCCGTTCGTCTCAATCATTTTTTGAATGATGTTTTTCATGAACTTTCTGACCTGAAACCTAGAGCGGATGAATGTGATACTTAGATTACTCGGACCCCAGTGGGTCGGTGCAATCAGATTCTTCGGCTGGGATCAAAATTTAGTTTCGCGCAGAATCCTAACGTCAGACCCTCTGTCCAACAGCTAGCGCGACGAGTCGTTAAAGCTGGCTCTGGAACCGTCAGCCAGTCTTCCATAGTTTAAGGAGGACAGTTTTGACCAATAAACAGGGGAATTTTTTTAACTTTATCGAACGTTTGAAGGTATTGTGGCAGAAAAATTAATTGATGGGCATCGAAGATTTCACAATTGTTATATTATTGTTGCTGTGGGCGAAAAGGAGCAAGTGGGTGCCGCGCAGTCTTACTGAATGAGGTGAAGTGTGCAGAGACTATGGGTACTTTTCAAAAACAACTTGACCGTTGCCACGATGTTAAGTTGGCGGTAAGTGTGTAGGTTTTCATGCGTCCAAAGTTGGTTACCGGCGACGTTGATTTTTGCATGAAGTTGCTAATCAGATTAAGCATTGTAGACGATGTTGATATAGGTAGATTACGGCGCAGAATTGAACCGCTCATTCACTACCAATGAAGCAGTTGAACGATTTTCCATTCACCTAAAAGAATGATGGGCACAAGTAGCAGACAGCATAACTGTGTTCGGTCTGAAGAGCCTATCGTTAACGACTTATTAAATTTTGTGGAACAAATAGTGGTAATCGGCAGTATGTCCAGTTGGCCGCCAGCTCAGTACCTTAAAGTTGTCTGGGTCTTCGGGATCCAGAAACACAGAGGGCAATTTTGGAGTAGGTGTAACTTATGGATGAGTGAACATGAAAAGTCTGATTGCAAGGACAACTACGATATATACAATTGTGTCTGCTTAATCGGCCAGTTTTTGCATCAACACTGAAGACCAGCGGGCACTGTTTTGTTTGCCTTAAAGCAACCCATGCAGCAAGGTTTGTAGCATGCACATACGATGTGCGATTCGCGATTGTATTCGACGCCATCACAAATTTGTCCATGATAAGCGGGAACTTAGTCAGGACTGAACGATGTTACGTTCATTCTGGACGGTTTATGTTTAGGATTCGTTCCGACAAATCTGACTGATCCGGAAGCGTCGGTGGCAACTTACGCCTTCATAGATAGCAGATCTTCCACTGCATAGCCGGATAGATCTATCGTGAAAACGTGTAGTTTGTATGAACGGCCCTGTCGGATAATGTTCCGTATACCACGGGAAACTTTCGCAGCACCGTGCAATAAATTACCTGCTGACCTGCAATCCCTATATCGAAAGCATTCCAATACAACTGGTTCTGTTTGCACGGTGAAACGGTTGCTGATGACGCAAGGTGACGTCACTCAACAATCCGAGATAAGAGTGGACTTATTTGGGAAAAGTTCCATTTGATAATTTAACTGTGAACGGCGTAAGAATTCTACGGTGTTGCTACATCCTTGCAGCACATTGCATATTGAAACAGATGCTGGACACTGGCAACGAGCCTTATGCTAGTATGACCATTTTTGTCTGAAGTCTCAAACGTGCGCGTTACACCATGCTTTGACATAAACTTTTTGTAAATCCCGTCGGAGTCCGTAACGCCTTGTTTGATGATTTGCTTTGACACGTGAGTAAGCTTCGTAAGATTTTGCTTACGGAAGCTCGTCGGAGGACAGAGAGCTTTATATGCGGTAAAAATAGTTCCGAGTGCAACTGGAAGCAGTGTAATACCCAAGGACAGTCACTAAGAGACAGATTTACTGTGCAGATAAGACGATTGTGTTGAAAAGATTACTAATCATAGACCGAAAGCTAGGCGCTGACTGTTCGATGAAGATTTTTAGGCATATAATGTTGTGCTACATTAATGCGAATGTTACAAATTAATCATCTGGATGTTCAGATCAAGGAAATGTGTGTCTTATTGTACTGAAGCTGTTACGCATTTCACTGATGAAGGATAACAGACTGACACCCGGAATCCTGTACTTCATCGCAATGGATACCAACGAGTTCAGACGACTGTTTCTGGTTTCAAATCAGCCTCTTCCGCGCCGGTTACAAAAGCAGAGAAAATCTAGGTTGTATGAAGTCGTTATACGATCCTCCGAAAATAATATCACCAAAGTCGCTACCGGTTTGCAGGTTGTTCCGGGACTTTTCGCCAAGAGTTCTGTCTGGACTCTGATACACGAGAGTAGAATCGGATGAAGTGGGAGTGTTGGCTAAACGACGTCGAATCTACAGACTTCACGATACTGCACAGATGCATTGTTCATGTACTTTCTACAACAAACTTTGTCGAAATACGCATGTTCTGGGACATATCAGAAGTCGGTTACGGAGCAGTGGGTTAACCAAGAGTAGTTTTTTCATGTAGTTGTATTCAGTGCGGCTTTCTGATAGGCAAGTCTAGAGTGACCTCAAAGAAGACAGTTACGATACCCAGGCTGGAGTCCATGGCAACCGTTAATCGTCCATGTTGATGTATTTCCTGACCGCTGAGTTAAAAACTGCAATAGGCAGTGTTGCATTTTGGACACATTCCGCATTAGTGTTGCAATACATATAGAAGACTTCATCGTGTTTCGCAGCCTTCGTTACCGATCGCGTAAAGATCCTTCTTAATCTTACTTTTACATCCCAGTAGAGGTATATGCTTTCAGAATTAGGTCTAGCTGATCTGGCTCCTAGTTGAGTATCACAAGCCCTGGGCAATGAAATGAAACCCTAGTCAGGTGGTCCGAGGTTTTTGCCGATTTCAAGGGGTCAGTAGCTGATGATGCCCGATTTCTCTTGTTGAAGAAAGATTCTGAGAATCTACGCTCTCTTGAGTTACGTGGTTTGTGGTCCATTTCTTCTTCTGCCTTTCCTCCCTGGTCACTCCATGAAATGTAATTTTCCTTCAACTTTGTTGGTCTTCATTGTTTGTACGTGCACACTTTCATTTCGTTGGTTGCATTTAGAACTATCTCTGTATTCAATCTGCAATGATGTACCTCGTCTCCCTGTTACCGTTCTGTACTTTTCACGTAGAGAATTTAACCTGAAATCCTTATTGTTTCTTAACATCTGGCAACCTGAATACACAAAATTGCAAGGCAATCCGATGACCTCAAAGGACAACGTACTACTACACAACCGAGAGTTACGAGATGGTCAAAACAAATTCTGCTCTGGTGCAGCTCAGAGTCAGATATGTGACCAAATTCTTTGTCATCTGCTCTTTTGATCAGCGTTTGCGATCCGGACTATCCGCGCACTAATACATTAACTGTGTACCTAAGGATTTTGTAATAATGATACGGAAACTGATTGGTTTGCGCAGAGTGCATTCAAAAACCAAGAAAAGTACGTTATGCATTCCATGCTTCTCAACTTCTTTGTTTCGTGCGTGTAGAAGTAGATTTCGTTTGCATGTTAGTGTGGACAGTAGCTGTCGTAGAACCGATTGTC
>LUCH01005101.1:18377-44555 GCA_013368495.1 Paragonimus heterotremus | reverse complement strand
CAATGATTGCCAAACGAGTTCTTTTATCCAGTCATTACATTTGCACAGACTTAGATGGTTAGGTCACTTACTAAGGATGTCAGCTAATCGCTTGCCACACCGAGCACTGTATGCCGACGCTGCGGCCGATTGGCGTAAGGTGCGAGGTGGACAGATGACCCGGCGTAGACAAACGAAATCGTTCACGAAGGGATTGGGCAGTGTAGATCGGGTTCGTCTCCCGAGCTAGAGCCCTCACGACACACGGAGTCGATGGCTTGAAACTTTAGGTGAGGTGACGGCTAACTGAGCTCAGTGGCGTGAATGTTGTCGTTGTTTGTCCGAGGTGTCTGTGAAGTGAGTGCACTTAATGACGCGCGGCAGTGAAAGCCGTGAGGAAGCTGTCTTGCTGATGACGCCTTACTTTCACTTGCAGCTTGTTTGTTTGTTTGCAAGGTGTGGGCGCCTTGATGTTGTATGTTTGAATGTAAACGTAGCCATTTTTGGTGATTTGGTCCCCGTCCATGTCCCTTTTTTTCTCTTACTAAACAGGGTTTGTTTCTTCTTCTTCCTGGTTGTGTGGCAGTTAAGCATCAGTGTGAACCACTGATGTATTGCTGTCTATGAGGATGATGATGACCTTCGAGAAATTAGTTCAGACAGTGCAAGGCCAAAGTGTAATCACAAATGATCTTAGAAATGCTGTTACACGATTTAAACAACTAATATTTGACATTTGTTGACGCACCATCAACTGAACAAGGGTAGAATACAGGGTCATTTACATGAACGCAAATCGGTTTCCTTTTCGATAAATCGAGGTGGTTGTCATTAGAAAGAACAAACCCATTCTGTGCATTCAAAAGGAACCATACGTTACCTTCTTATTGTTCCAGCAATGTTAGGGTCCTTGTATCAATAGACGATTAACATTCCATTGTAATCTATTCTACAGTTTCGTTTTGATTTGATAAATTTAACAGTCTGTAATAAACACTCGTAAACACGTGGCGAAACTTGCCATGACATTAGCCGTGCAACAGGGTTTCAGATTCCACATTTCATATTTTATGACTGGAACAGAACGCCTTATAAATAGTGTTAAATAAAACCGTCAGTCTACCGGTATTTCATCCTTTATCAACCGCACTCACGTACTTGGCACCCTTACTCTCAATTCATTATCTGTTACACACATCATCTATATCTTAAATGTGATTGGACTGAATCAACTTTCTAACTGGAGAAAGTTCGACTAATCAGAGCTCGAACCCAAGTTGCTGTAAGCAGAACTGTGGTCGATCGGCGCCAATCGATCAGAAACAGCGACCAGTTGTTACATCGAATTTGTTTGAGGTCGCGATTGAAACAAATTGTCTGAACGCGTGTCAGATTTAAACAACCGAATTGTTCGAGTCATAGTTGTGAAACATAATATGCAACGGGTCGATCAAAACGTAACACGCTAGTCGCCCAACAGCAGTCGATAACAAAAACTGCTGGCTCTGTAAAAACAGGGAACTACTTTTCTGATACGTGGCGACTGTTTGGTGCCGGTTGGACTACCGGTGTGCTGATTTTCTAGCCTCAGCAGGAAAGTACGCAACGCCATCGTTCAGTGGGTTATCATTCATGCCTCTGTGGTTGTCATAGGATGTTCTGGCACATTTTTAGAAAGGGGAGTGATTGGTGGAAGACATTAATTAGAAGACACCTTTTCCATTTCCCAAATAGAATGGAGGAATGTGCTCCGCCGTTCAGAGAGAAATCTTACATTTGAAAAGCGTTGTAGAAAGAAGGTACGCACCTGTGACTTCATTATGTTTTATTAATCTAAGCTACAAAGTCACTTAAGATGCCGGTGGAGGACGGTCCGGAATATCATAGCCGACAACGTGATCCCCATCATCTACAGCTGAATGAGGTGCTTTAGGCTGGATGAAATTTTCCTCACAGCGCTAGATCCACCAGTCAAGTCGTCGCGAGAAACTGCAAATTCATGAACCACCTTTCCCACACGCAGTCTTGCTAACAACTTGCCGACGACCAGTGGAACCAAGAATCAAAGAAAATAGTGTCTGGTTCGTCCCTGATAAAAATGTTTTCTAATATCACGGTTTGCTCAGAGAAGGAAGTCTCACAGTTCTCACGTAGACACTTCATAAGTTTGCACTACAGTTCACGGCAGTCCAGGTCTTAATCAGATTCAAGGGGTATCAGTCGATGTTTGTTCATAAGTTTTGATGAACCAGCAGAAACCCAGTTCCGTTGTATGTACAGTGCTCCTTTGAAACAGACCACTTCGCGAGAGGTCCTTATATGACAGCAAAATTTTGGCCTATTGTTCGTTAGAGTCACTTCATTGTTGAGATTCCGGTAGTTCAACTGTCAGTGTTGTGCACCCTCATCACTTAAGTCCCAACTGAGTACTTTATGTTTGTGAGCAGATGACCTGTAGCTTGACGACATAACAAAGCGGACAGGAGCAACGGCATGGCCTGAATCAAGGTGCATATTCCAAAATGATCAACAGTCCTTGATGGAGTGGGGCCACCGATAACTGGCGTCAATATTGTCAATTTGTGTTTACGATTGAGTTAGACAGAGTGGTCCCCACGAGACGCAATGTCGTCGTTTGTGCTTAAATGTGCTACTCAACCACTATAGTCCGTGAGGAGTGCACAATTGCAACGGCCGACTGCTAGTCAGTGCGTCGAACACTGAGACCTGGTCACTTCTCTAGACGATTAAGGTGTGCATTCACACCACCAAGCAAACATAACAATGTCCGATTACTTAGTTTATCTTAAAAGATCAGATGGAACATCGTACGAGGCGCCCTTGACAGCATCTGTCTGTTATCTGTCGGACTATTTGCAGACATGACGGGTGGACGACATCCTTTGACTACAGGTCGACCGAGTTTGACTGAAGTGCTACATCTGATGGCACAAACGACCATTCACTGAGATCCAGTCTAGAAGATTCTGCTCTGACTTACAGCCCAATACAACCACCACGCCAGTCTGACCGCGAGATTAGGCTTATTCATCATTACTATCATCAGAGACTGAGAAGTAAACACTGACCCACAGCATTAAAAAAGGGAGAATTCCAGGGAAGGACAACGCTAGAGTAGTAGAGGGGCGTTCCGAAGAAATAGCAAACACCCAGTTCCAGGCTCGAAATGACGTACACCATAGCACCTTCCTGACCTACTTGTCGAACAGTGCAGACGTTAAAAACGTCAATATTTACCGGTTGTCTTGGCTAGCAGAGAGGCCAATTAGCAGTGGAGGAGAAATAAGGTGAAAATGAGTAGACTGGTCTGTAAGGGTAACGATAATTTCTGATACTTTTCGGTCGTTTATGCCGTAGAAGTGGGCTGACTTGAGGGATGCCACCCTGAGCATCTGACTCAAAAGTCCGACATGCGAGACAACAGTTCAAGTGTATGATTCATTTGGCAGTGAGGGGTTTGCCTAGCCCAAGGGCGTAGTGAATAAGACAGTGCAGTCTCATTCTGATCAATGCAGCGCACAGTGAATGGGTTCGAAGCCACATCAGGTGGCTGAATGGTACGAACAGTTTTCCAACCGTAGTGAACAATATGACTGTGGTCATGATAAACCGTCGGGCGATGGGAGTGCTCTCTGTTTGTCAACAGGTACATTTTCTAACCCTGCTCTCCCTTAATTGGCAGACAGCAGTGCTACAACTACAAAAGTAATTTTGTTGCATGTTCGTAATATTGGGCATCATTACCTAAGTACGTCTACATGGTCAGTAGCGTGACATACAACCATATGAGTGTAACTGGTTTTTGTCCGACTGCTCCCCTTTGATTTATCTGAAATGGTTGTACCTGAAAGGACCGAAGTCCTAGTCAGCATATCCCTCTCGGGTCGACGCACTGCACAAGCTTGCTCACAGCGTCCACCTAGCAAAATAGATCCCTTCTGCAAGTGTTATATGACAGTCTGGGTTGTGTATTGCATTGATTCAGAGGAAGACGTTACTTAGGGCTTTGGTGGTTTCATATATTCCTAATTACATTTACGGCGAACTGCGCCATAGAAATAGTTGGTCAAGCTCCAGGACGTCTGCAGATGCGCTTAAGACAAACACAAAAGGATAATGAACTACCTTCGTGTGTTACATCATGCAAAAAAAGAATGAAACTGGGTCGCGATCAGTTATTGCGAAATCGATTGAACTGCCTATTTGCTAGAAGTTACGTTGAATTCTGTTAGTAAAAATCGTCTTTCGAGAGGAAAATAAAAGGAAAGGGCGTGGTGCATAACAAGCCTTGATCAAATTGGCACACCTGTTTTTCGAGAGAAGTATGATGTGATTACTAACAATTGTCATGGCAACGAACAACAAGGACACCACACAAAATATTAACATCACACCATAATTGCATGGAAAGTAAATATTGGTAACGACGATCGAAAAAAACGCCAATTCCTACATCCTGATCTACAGTGTTGCAATCATTTTGAATGAAGAGTTGTTGTCAGAACAGAACAATGTCACAACACGAGGAGCAACAGAACACTGAGCAAATGGTTCAGGGCGACGAGAACAGAAGAAACAAAGTGTGAATCAGATAACATCACCTGACAGTGATTTTAGAAAATGCGCATTTAAATATCCACGTGACACACATACGAGGACGTCGAGAGAATGCAAGACAATTCTATGTTGACACACAAAGCCAAACCACGGTCACCGTATTGCGATTGACACACATGGGAACAGCTGAGTAGTAGGGGATTTTGGTTTTTCACATACATTGAACATCACCCACATTACTCACAAGCGAAAATGATAGAGCGTTCACATGCGATTATACTTCGGTCGTAACTAACGTGAGGTCAATGGCGCAGTGGTAAACACGGTTGCCTCATCAAAGCGTGGCCGGAGTTCTAGTCCCGGTAGTGCTAAGGATATGCATTACTGACGAGCTCTAATGAGAGCAAAACACGAATCTAGTGGTTTTTTTTCGAAAGCGGCCGACTGCAAAGTTTATGGGAATGCGACAGCTGCGATCAATTGTGGGTGATGTTCAACCTAAATTAAAATTACAGTTCAATAATAGTCGTTAGTTGATATTTTCATCGATAAGCGGAAGCACAATGGCCGATTCTGTTGTGGTAACTCGGGTTGACGATGTATATAATCGGCTGAGCGCCGGGCTTGGTACTTACATTGCAAACGTTTCATCGCCAACGAGATGACATCATCAGTACGTAAGGGTTCAAGTGTATTGGACTGAACGATGTGCACTGATGTTATCCCCTCGTCCGATGGTGAAACACTGACAATCCAAACAATGCCGAACTCGGCGAAGAACCGAACACCACAGCCTACAAGAACAGGCAATACTGTCTCGTATTCGAAAATTTCCCGTCAATCACATCGTTTTTCTCCACATGATAAGCGTTTGTACAAACAGAGCTGACGACTGAAAACAGTTGCATCTGCAACTGACAAATCTAGAAGGCATTAGAAGTTTCAACAAAATTTAAACAATGAAACGAAGAGCCTTGGGCTAAAGCCTCTGATCAGCAAATGCGACTAGAATTCCGGAATCAGTCAGTCTAAAATGACAAAATAAGAAATCAAGGCCAACCGATGAACGCGGTTCCACTGAACAAGAGGACTGAGTCGACCGATTTCGATAACGTGTTTTGAGAGAGAAAAGTCTCACTGACATAATGGTGTGGCTACAGTGAAAATCTTTAGCTGATGAGGGACGATCTTTGCTGGAAAGTCCTATTCAGGGAAGAGTATCGTACAAACAAATAACCGACTACTTATCAGAAATCAGAAATATCCACTTAAAAACGTGCATATTCCATTTCGCGCTACCGTGAACTCTAACAGAATGGAAGTGTTTCTCACAAAACGCCCGTCTTAAATAAATCACCACAAAATCTATATAGAGTAATTAAAGGGCTTGTTAGAACTTCGTCAAGGAAGACTGATGCGCGCGCCATATGATCTCAGCTATGACTCAACAAAATGTGTTCAAAAACAAACTTTAGGAATCTGGATCAACACATACCGGCAACATCAATTGAGCCGTCTGGTGTACATCGGATGACCCAGATGGCAAGTTCCACTGAGCATGAACGTACAGCTTGATGTGACACAAGAACAAGCCTACATGAGTACAGGTATAACCAATAAAAAATTCAAGCAAGGACGAAATGTTCGTGAGGAGTAGTAAAGTAGAAAGCTGAATATATGCGATCCTTACCGCAGTTGGAACACAGGACCGAACAAATTTGGTGCCATGTTCCATCATGTAGTTCCCAACCATATTGGCCATTTGTTGATCGAAACCGCGCAAAAAGATTGAGCGCACCATCACTGTGGTATCGTTGCCAAAACTAGTTAGGAACCCAGCGCACTCCAGAGAGACATAGCTGGCTCCAACCACTAGCGTTTTGCCCGGATTGTACGGCAAGGAGAAAAGATCGTCGCTGGGAGAAACGAAAATTCACAGGGAGAACACATACTGGAGATTTGGTATAACACACTACGTTAAGGTTGCTTGGCATGTGACGGACTCAATTAGATTATTCTAATGTCGTGAACGATTGAGAAAACATGAATATACACCAAACTGTGAACAGTCGGTAGTTACGTAAACAGTGTCGTCAGACTCTGCGTGAACATGAACAGAACATCATTTTCCATGTCTCTGAGAAATACATCGTTGTGCGGCCAACATTTTCAAGTCAGCTCAAGTAGGATGAATAGATCGGGATACTTAATTTGCAGCCGTTCGATTATGTGAACAGAACGACTATAGAAGACAGTTTAGCAGCAGCGAATATGTACACAAACGCTAGAGAAGAGTAGGCAGTAAAAGCAGGACTAATAATCTAGTGTAACCAACGGAGTGACACAAGTTATTGAGTAGAATGTTTAGGCATTGTCACATCGGTTGCATGTTTACCAATAAGTTGAAGGCATAAAAAACGCAGATGGGATATATAAGTACCAAACTGGAATACAAAAATCTGTCAACCGAACCGATCGTTTCAAACGGATCTGGCAGGCTAAATGTTTATGACATCACATAACTGTAAAAAGGACCAACGAAGTAAAGGAGAGTGGACGCCCAGAGGAAAACAGAGCAAGGGGCTTGACATTTACGACACCGGATGCATGACTGAAAATCTAATAAGTGGCTTACTGCACACCATCCATTAGCTGATTATGAGAGCACTGCATTACTTGTGTTTGTGTAAATGTGGCCTCACTGAAACACACCACTTACACGTAAAACGTGCCAAGTGAAAGAGACTTACCCAGACCCTATATATACGAGTCCCAATATAAATACACGTTTCGACACTCGTGATAATTTTCCACACACACACACATGAATCTGCCAACAACCTCTAGTAGTTGACTGTCGAGCCGGAGATCAACTCTACTGTCGCAGTCTTGGACGATGTTATTCAATAAGTTACACGGGTATAGACGTTGTTGGTGCAGCACACCCTGCCAAGCCATTCGAAATTTCAAGGTGGAAAACAAGCATATTTGGCACACAGGTGACCAGAGCATCGCATTTCAACAATGTCCTGAGGTGGACTTCAGATGAATCAGAAACAAATCGTCATGAAGAACGGTACAGAAGGTCCCCGTTATCCGTGTGCTTGGGAGCACTTGTACAAGTACACTGTTACCCGGCCACGAAGTCACGCTAAACTGAAATCTTAATTTCATTAGATAGCCCATGAATACATTGCGAACGCATAACGAGCTACCTATCTGTTTTGCACAGTCAGTTCCATTTGCATACCGTTAGATTCACTCAACTTTCATTACTGTAAGGAGATCGATCGCGACTGGGGAGAGAAGCACTGGGTATGGTGACAAGGTCCACACATCAACAGTGGGACACTTCATTAGAACCGATATAGGTATTAATTTGCTAAACAGAGTGCAATGGCTGTAACTTACACAGTTTACTGAGTGGCTGAGTGGTCGTACGAACACTTCACTTCTGATAACAAACGTGCATGAGGTGCAGAGATTAAAACATATTGACATACCTTGTTATCGCGTATTCCCTGTCACCGGGAATACCCGGATAACGTGGACGCTCTCCCATAGCCAAAATGATCGTCTTCGTGGTAATAGTGGAGATATCTCCATTTTTCTTGGTCAACTGTCGACAGAACAAATATGATGAGAATGAACTTACGCGTGACATGGTTACCAGCCCATCATGTTTAACAGACACAGAAGACTCAGATGTGTGATCACAGCCTTGCGACTAAGTGGACAGGTCACAGCTACAAAAACGCTTCAATCACAATACTGTTAAACTAACCTGAGAGGTAACATCATTCTTAACAATCAACAAATCTAGCTTAGGTAATTATATCAAATCCGCATGGTACGATAAGACATGACACAACGCAGTCTCGTCGCTTTCACTCACATGACCAGAGCCGATAGACAATATTACAGATATAGAGGATATTCATGTGACAAAAACAAATTGAATCCAGCTGAACGACTTTGCCTAATAGCGAGAAAATGAGAGCGACGAGAAACATACGATTGCACGTAGCTTCACCATTCATGGCCATTTCAATCTATGCATAACTATTGGACTAGGGGTGTTGTGAAAACCAACAGCGGCGAGGTCAATCAGTAAGCATGTCCCTTAGGAGATAAGTGAAATATGACACATTTACACGTCAGTGATAACTAAGTCGAGCCAACTGCCCATTGCAAAAAGATAGCCGTTTCACAGGTTACACAAGCGAGTGTATCTCAGTACGTGATGTTTTTTTGAAGTAAAAAAATCAATAGGATACGGTAAGTTTGGTGAAACGGATTCTGACAACCAACAAACATATGCTGAAAAACGAACTCCTCCAAATGTGAAGCAAAAACACATGGTGTTCGGAATAGGCTGATTAAAAACACCAGACTAAGTGAACAAACCACAACAGTTAATGTTGATTAAAAGTCGCACAGGGAAACGGCTCGCCTGCGTTTGTTTTGTATTCACAAGAACTAAGGAGTAAAAACCAGCAACCACATGTTACGGAGCGACCCAAAGTTCGATAGCAAACGCAAACGCTACGGTGTATGATGAACTAACCACAGGCTCCTGATGTCACGATCTGCTTGTTACCCCGATACCTCTCGACTCCGAAGTGCAAATTAAGAACCTGACTTCCACAGTTACATGACAGCTGAATTTATGTCAGACTACGGACTGGATGTCACTTGTATAATGACGATGCGAATAACCAGTTTGGAAATTGTTTCCGCCAATCAGGCACGGTTTAATTAGAATAGCTAACTACCTATCCTAGCTGAGTATCAAAAAGGGCGCCTACCTAGACTGTAAATCGGGAAACAGACTTGATATGTAAACAGATTGGCTCGACAAATAAACGGATGTGAACAATACAAGACACCAGAGTGTTAAGACTCACAAACCAGTATTTTACAAAACGCCCTACGTGTTGTTCGCGGATCAGATATGTGCTGCTTCATTCGAAAGAGTGTAGTTCAATAAAGGAAGTAGCCCAATGACAGTCACGGGTAACCAAACCACTTAAAGACTGGTGGTGTTCGTGGTGTGAATGATGACCAACACATAACAGACAAGCATATTTTTGTTTGTCTTATGCTGCCTGTCAGTGCACCTGACGCGTGAATATACCGGAATACAATAGCTAACTGAAAATTGAAGGTGTAACCAATGAGTTCAAAGTGGTGGTGAAAGTGTTAGATTTGTTTTTAAAAGAACAAGCAGACAGAGGGAATTTCCTCTCTCTGCAAATCAGACCGCATTTAGGTGCACGTGGTTAACATCGCCTAATTATCGTGGGTGGCTCTGCCCATCTGAAAATAGTATAGAACATGAAGATACTCAAACTGCAGTCTGAAAAGTTGGTAGTGATACCTATCGAAATCCAGTGTCGAACATGTTAGCCGAAATCGCACTACAGTGAATCTTCAATCGAAATCATGTTAACAAAATACCATATGGCTTAGTGAATCGTGCATAAACCTGAGATGAGATAGGTCACTAAGTAGCAAGCCAATCAAACATCTGGAAATAGTTACCTTGTAAAACAGTCTGAAAAACAAGACAGCTTACTTGGATTGTATGTGGATCAACAATCTCTCCCAAGACATTCAGATAGTCAATGCCCTGATCTCGCAGAACCACACGATAACCCCAATTCAAAGACCGGATATGACCTTGAATAGCGCCAACAAGAGTGCCCCAATCATGTAGGACTTGAGGGAAAAAGTAAAAGTGTAAGGAACGTTTCAAACTACAAAGCAAGAATCACCGACAAAATCGAGATGGGAAAAATTGAGTTAATAGGTTTTCCGCAGCAATATGTCTGTTTCCATGTATAAGCTGAAGAGCGTAGCCAAACTGCTCGAAAACAAGAGCTACCGGGATAGGCGGAATACGGATCTGTAAACATATGGTTCGTGCTCGGTGTCAATATCACTGATTCGTTTCAATTACTGTGATCAATCAAACATTGGAGCCACTATTTTCTTAACATATACGTAACGAAATCAAGCATAGAGAGGAACAAGCACAATAGAAACCAATGAACAGCCGACCTATTTACTAACAAACCGTACAACCGAAGTGAATTTTTATTTTGTTGTAAGATCGATAAACTACAAATCACACGGTTCCCCTCAGATAACCACTACATGTGTTGAACGACCCCTAACAAAGAGAAGTCGTCTGAAAACGGGAAACCGACGTCTCATTTCACACTCAAAAAGAAAGTCACCTTTAATCAAACGTCAGATAGTGGAAGAAGAAATTTGTTTCTCAAAAGCTGCAAACTTTGCCACTTACACGAGAGCGGCACCAAACTCTTAGTATGCATGACGGAATTTTTCTAAAATCAGATAAAATAAGTAACAAATCAACAAGCTGGAACGGACAAAATTAGGTGAAAACGGTGTTGAGAAGCAATTCGATTTAGCTTGATCTTCATAAAATAACTGAGGGCAGTGTAGGTCTAAGACTAGAAGGTAATCGAAGACACTGGATCCCAATCTACATGTCAATGGAGAGTGTACCAGTGTAAATCAGAAGTTCATAATAACCTCGACGCACACTTCATTGGCTCAACGCTCCCCATGAGTCGGTGTGAACCACAATGTGGATAACTCATTAGGCTGGGCCGGAAGCAAACTAGGTATGTCCGTCACCTACTCTAACAAAGGAAGGCATGTGTCTTTACCATTCTCATTGGGCTTTAAGTGCTCAACAATGATTCAAAAAGCATGTGTCGCGATGCAACAAAATAGAATACAAGTGGAGGATTGGAAATTCTCAGCAGTCGTAGCAACTGGAGCTTGAACCCAGGGTCGTGCAGTTATTAGACGACGTCGTACCTGTTTGACTGGGGTAGTCAAGATCGATGCGGAAAAGTCTGAATTATGAACCAGTATGTCCGAGTGTGGCAAAATGTGATGTGGCTAACTGGGACCCCATACTTGTCAACAGTAACCGTGACGATCCGTCAAAAACAAGACACCCGACAGTCTGTTAACTACGGCCAGTGACGTAGACAGGCATATATGACAAAGAAAATGCGACATTACACAACGGTGAAAATGCGAGGAGTGAAAAAGATCAATTTCCCACCGTCGGTCTAAATGAGACCACATTCGACAAAGGTGACCCGCCCATCATCATCCAATCGCGATGACTTAGCAGGTGGACTGAACACTGAGACAAGATACAGCTAGTCTCCAAAGGACCACAGACGACGGGGCCTGAACTGTCAGTTACTGCGTTCCAGACGGCCCTCTGTCGGAAGCAAAAAAGCCTTAAAGCTTGTCATTAAAACATAACAAGGCTCCTGGATCAGATTTTTTACATTCACCTTTCAAGGAAGGCGGATAGGGGCCGATATAAGAAGTAACGAAACATCTTCAGATGATGTGGAAAATCGAAGGGACATATAATGACTGGGCCACACCAACAGTGCTGAATTAAAACTAGAACATTTCAACACCCGTGTTCCTCACGGCAAACAACCCGGTCGACATTTAGGTCAGCTTTACACACCTCGGTAGCGCTACGTTGTCAGCCTATCTTGTTGATGAGATCTTGCTAATGATTTCCGTAGCAAAGCAAAAGTAGTGAACCCAGAAGAGACATCAGTTTCGAAGAAACTTGTGCAACTGCCATATAAAGCAGCTAATATTGTTGTTTCTAACGAGGCGACTGACACAGGTCACTCAACGGACGTATAAGGCAGCTATATTGCGCTTACTCAGCCGCATCTGGCCACTCACATTCTCTCGGATTAAGACGCGAATACCAGAACCGTCTACCTCACATTGCACCTACCAGTTCACCTGCAACTGCAGTAATGTACGCGTTGGGATGACTGACTAATCCCTAGGCCTTAGGATAAAGAAACACGTCCTCAAATATATGGAGTACTTAATGCGTGACGTTATTCGATGTGACCCCATCAAACGACGCAAGCCAGTTTCGTCGATCGCCAAACACACGCTGAGAGCCAGTCACATGGTCAGTCGGACAGACGTTTTCAGTGGGTTAGAACATCATCACAAGCCTGTCATTCATAAGCCATCATAGGGGATGCTTGTCATGCGCAGCAAGTCAGCCTACCGTATGTAAAGTCTTCTGGGTGGACTTGAGTTTTATTCGTTTAATTATTTTTGACGTTAACGCCGCTGTGTACCAAGTGATGAGAACATAAAAAGTGGTATTACTATCTGACATTGAGAGGAAATCTGGCTGTCGATGAAAGGAATGGTACATAATACCTATGTGCGTTCTCTTCTATGCTGTTCAATGATTCGGAAACAGGATCTGCCCGTGACGAATATCTGAACGGATCTGTCCCAGATCATCGTTGTCGTCGTAAGTCAGCCCACGTCAAACTGGATGATCGTATAAGCAACGTGACCGTTCGCCATCGCATAGTTTAGCATACGTAATCAACTAATAGGGTGGCATAATGTGCAATGAGTGTGTAACGCATTCCGTATGCTGTCTGAACGTTTATCACACCGGGGGCATCGTTTGCTGAGGCCATCAACAGTTGGGTAAAACCGTGGGGCTGTCAAACGACGAAGTGGTTACGATATACGAAAACATCACGACTATTCTTTTGAGTCGCCCGCCCGTTCGGGTTCCTGGTGATCACTCGAATCGTTGGTTAGAAACGCTATCCGAGATGGCAACGTGCCGCAGACAATGGCGTGCATACACCCACATCATATCTAGTTCGCCTGTTTAGCGCTGTTTTATCCATCTTCATCCGTTTTGGTAATTTATCTTCTAGTTTATTCCAACTCAGTGTTACAGTGAGCGGCGGTTCGAGCCAGTGTCTGCTGGTCAGACTCACTGCCCTTATGAGTGAATGAGGCAGTCGTCAAATGTTTCAGTCTCAGTCATACATAAAGGTTGCAATGATAATAACGCAACAGTTTTTAATCCACAGCTGAGAAACGTGAGCACTGAACTCCAAAAATGACAAACATACAGATATACTGGATCAATGAAGTTTGAATTCAAGCAGGTACACTGGATGGCATTGACGGGTAAAAAAGAAGAAGTAAAGAAGCGAAGGCCTAGGAGCGCGTTCAAACTTGGCCCTGTTAAATGAGGGAAACATCTAGTAAGCCGAAAACTGTAGATGGTGTGTGTCCTCAAAGATGGCAGCCTCTTGATTTGTCTTCTCCTTAGAAGGAGAGATGGCGGAAAATCGGACCCAATGGTCGTCTTCTTGTAATCCGCAAGACAGGTGAAGTTAATCAACGAAAGCTAAAAGAATCATGACAAACGGCTTACTAGATGCACGTTCCTTGGTCTTCATTGACTGATTACAAGGTCATTGGAAGTACGTACGTTAGGTCCCCCTATCGCCTTTTGTAACCTTAACGCTCGATATTTATTTTTACATTATTTTGATACAGACTATTCCGCTGCGGTAAAGTATCAGTACTGACTGCTAATATGTGCTGTCCACGATTATTATGATGACGATAAAAGTCACGCGATGATGAGGAGCGAAGAACGTGTGTCGACAACCAAGGGTACGTACGCGTGACCTTGGCAACCACATTCATCGAGCAAAAAGCCAAACAACGCAGGAACTTGCAAAGCCTAGTGGATCTCGCAAGGGTAAGAATATTATATAGTAAGGAAGAGAGGCGGCTAACAAAGCCAAAGGTGAAAAGACTCTAAACACGCGTCTCTTCGTTCTTTTAGTGTAACATTTTTGTTCACCGGGAGTAGTTACGTTCTCTCTTCATGGAGTTGCTCACAAGTGACGGTTAAACGAACGCTGTGTCAATGGAAATTTTTTGAAGTTCTCGGCGCGGCGTCGTAAGCCAGTCGGTGGAACGTTTACCATGTTTGGACATGCTGTTTTCGTTGTATACATTTCTATAGGAAGCGTTGACGGGCCATTGCGAGCATACATATGCAACCCACACACCATACAGAAAAGTGTGCACTGGCAAACTACATTCATACCGTGATTGAAATCGATCTTCCAAATGCAACAATCTACGTAGAGAATTTGAGAAAGCCACCAACAAAATACTTCCAATCAATGAACAACACCTGGATACAAGCAAAAGACCAGGTGGGTTATATAATTTTAAAAAAACTATCACACACCAAGCGTAGGAAATAGTCGTAGTGAAATTAAGCTAGCAAACACATGAATTAAGACAGGTTAGCTGCCAACAGATCTCATAATGATACGTGTCATTCGGAGATGTAAAAAAACACGATTTAAGAAGACTCTCAGGCCGTTTATGCATAAGTTGATTGGCTACTTACTCTGCTTGTTTTCCACTCCCCAACCAAAATGAGAAGCGTCGGCGAAACAGTAGCCTATGCAAAGTAAAAGAAAGATAAACGAGCATTGTACTGTGGGCTACAATAAAATGGCGGCAGCAACAAACGAGAGCCTGACATGCGGTCACACTATGGAGTACAAGAAATTCATATAACTGGAGTTCGACTTCAGCTTTCCGAGCAATGCATGTAACGTACTGAAACAAAAAGGTCAGTAGACGAATATGCATGCTCTCACACAGCTATAACTCAGTCTGCATCTCTCGCACACGAGTATTTTTAATAATAGGGAAGATCACCTACAAAAAATAAACTTCAATGCAGACACATTACGCACCCAAAAGAGCAGCCTGATGCATCAACTTCTTGGGAATACAACCAACATTGACGCAAGTACCACCGAGACCCCAAGTGGTGCCCTGTGGAGTAGGCTTAACATAATCCAGTACCGCAGTCTTCGCACCGTATTTAGCTGCTTCCTGAAATGAAATTAAGAAAACTTTGATATATATAAAGCAATGGCATTTGAGAGCGTACTCCTGTTAGGTATTAGCATAGATACGCCAGAAGGACGAATACGTAAGGAAACAGACAGCTCCGATATAATCATCAGTAATATAGCCATCACCATCAACAATAAAACGAAAGCGATTGACCGACACCTAATCAGGATAACAACAAACCCTAGTTCAAACATGGAAAATACCCTGAAAAATCCCTGCAGTCAATTGTAGCCGATCGTCGGTGCACATTAATGGTTGTGTTGAACAAAACAGACCAGACTGTTAACATCTTTGTTTAGTGCCTACTTGAATCACACTACTGCTCTGTTCAGTTTAACAATGAAACCTGCATGCAGAGAGATGGAGTAGCAATGAGCTCGCACCTGGGTCCTCTACCGGCTGACACGTTCGTGAGCAACTCGGAGAGTACTCAAATGAGTGCAATCATTGAATAGCGTTACGGCAGTTTTAAACTCAACCCATAACATCATTAAATTCACTAAGGAGTCGGAGAGTAACAGACAGACAAATATTCTGGATGTTGACATGGTAACAGGAGTAAATGGTTCAATCCAACAAAGTGTGTTGGAGGACTTGGAATGGTTAACAAATTTACTTTGAAAGTTTCGTTCCGTTAAGTTAAAAGCAAAATCGCTGTCTGACAGGTGAAACGCTAGAGATCTACACTGTTAGCACTTTGCAACGAATCGGACTTTCCACAAAAAGTGTTCATGCAGAATGGCCACCCAATGTGTATTATTCAGGTGATGCAAGTGGAAAAGTTGAAATATGAGTCATCCTCTGTGAAATTTGCATTTATTGATCTCACTTTCAAGAGGGATATATGACCGAAAGTTCACAAATTCATTCGAAACAACCAACCTTGCTGATGAATTGTACATGAATTTGCGTCCAACACCCGTTATCACACCACAACTCGAAGACAAGCTTCCACGTTCAACGACAAGACGTTGTGTACTCATTTATTTCCACGTGTCGGAAATCATACATTGGTCGTACTACATGACGAATGTCTGACAAAATACATGAACATCATCCTGTGTGGTCCAACAGTGGTGTGATTAAAACGGTTTCAAGTACAACTGCTGCGCACTTGATCGACTGTAGCCATTTTGTCGGTAAGAAAGATGTTTTCCAGAATGTCTACCGAGTGACGAGAGATCGATCCAGAATTGTGATTCCGAATGTTGCCGACGCCATGAATATCCGATTGCGCAGCCCTGACCTCTGTACTCAATTTTTCCTGGCCTGTAATCAATCGGACTCATAATTTGGAATGATTGTGTAATTGATATCGAACACACGATCCATAATCTGTATTAGCCGACTACCCCACCCACCAGGGATACTGTTTTTATATTTAGTATTGTAATTAGCCTGTTGATCGAACACAGAAAGCGAGACTTATCAGCCACTTTGTTGTTCTCATAACCTCCTATCTACGTCCGAGTGACACCCTGATGGTCGCGAATGACTGTTGATGGAAGTCGACATAAACTGAAGGCAATTCGACCGGCTATCGTTTTATAATCAAATAACAAAGGCAAGGTGAGACAGCCAATCCGATAACTAATGCACAAATTGCCTGAATGCAGTCATGAGCGCACCAGCATCCTCTATCACAAAGATGGGATGGGAAACTTGCTAGTTGGGTAGATTAAGATGAAATTAAGCTACATCTAATTTAGCGATTACAGTCTCCAGTCTACATTCAAACTCCCAACCTCGGCGGAGAAATAAATAACTGAAAACGTGATACGGTCATCGCTGTGATCATGTTACATCATCATCATAACAGCCATGAGCCAGACTAGAAGGTACTGTGGTTCGGGCTGTCGGGTCGTGTTGCAATGCTACACCGAAGTACCATATAACCAAACAAATTATGCCAGTTATCCGTTTTGTACAGGTGGCTTTGCAATCATCTCTGGAATTGAATCCAAACGATCTTCGGCACATAGTAATGGTGGTGTTGTACAGAACAGACCTGTCCATTGATAAGTTTTTTCCAGTGCCAATTGCATCACACTAACGCTCTACACAAGACAATTTAGCCCTCAGTACCGCTTCACAAGTTTTTTTCAAACCTCCTCACTCAACATCTGTGACCGGATAAACTCTGAAGAAACGAAACGGACATATGAAATGATATGATTCAAAGTGGTTCACTACAAACGAACTATCATCCAGTGGAGTGACATCATTGGTAGCATAAGCTATTAGTCTACACAGAACTGTCTTGATGACATTAACTACCCTTGCAGTGAAATATCTGGCATCGTATACAAAATTAGTACGGTCTGCAGTCTCAACAGCTAGTCATCGTTGGCAGTACGTCATGCTCAGAGGAGGCACCATCAAGTCATCTTTCTTCCGGGGTGAAATGACTGAGTTGCGCACAAATATCAGGAACAAGCATAATGGTAATAAGATATATAAACTAATTCGGAACAAAGTGTATGCTCT
Source organism: Paragonimus heterotremus (assembly GCA_013368495.1). Classification (NCBI taxonomy): domain Eukaryota; kingdom Metazoa; phylum Platyhelminthes; class Trematoda; order Plagiorchiida; family Troglotrematidae; genus Paragonimus; species Paragonimus heterotremus. Next base: position 26,696 of record LUCH01005101.1, on the reverse strand, counting down.
AGGACGCGCTGCTGTTTACAACTGAACTATCAGTGGAGTAAAAGCAACAAAAACAGGCAAACATTTTCTGGACTGGGTTGGCATACGTTGATCGGATCCATCTAGTGGAATATGAACCACCTTCTGCTGATGCCCAAACGAAACACTGTTTTGCTCCGGATTTCAGTGCGACTTCCAGTTTAGTATTATCAGAATATTTGTGTTCGTCGTCGTCAGCGGAGGTATCATTGACTAACAGCACTACCAAATGATGAATATAAATGAGTGCTAACGCACAATTAGTAGATAAAAAACATGTTCAACTGGTTGTTTGAAAGATCGTTCGTCAGAGTGGCCTACTGACCCCGTTATCAGAGTGTGCTGATCTGGCACCTAGGTAAATGGGTAAGCTGGCTCTATGCCACCGGGCGTGTCCGCAAGCTGAGGACTGGAGAACGGCCTTCTGTTTGGAGGATAACAGCGAAATAAGAAAGGGTCTCCTGGCAAATAAGCAAACGCAGGGAATGAGCGATAGTACCAGCAACACATGGTGGATTCACGATGGGTAGCTGGGTATCCTATAAATTAACACAAGCTTACTGACGGTACTACAACACAGCGCATTGTCCGGCCACAGAAGGGTTTCAGATGTCTTAACGAGAGCATATGGGATCTCCGACGGCATGCGGTCCGTCTGGTGTGCTGTCTGCATGGGGTACGGACATCTCCAGTCTCCGTCAGCCATGGACAAATCCCGAAGGGCGTACGAATCACGTTGGTGATCACTGGCTCAAATGGGCACGCAAGCTGTACCGAGTATCTTAAATGGTCGGACCCCCTTCGAAAGGCGTATGAAGCAGTTTGATCATCCCTCCCCGCAACAGGAGACACGCACCTCAACGGCCCTACCAGTTTTGGAATCCCTGGCCTGTCGCAACTACCTACGGAGTACGTTGGGCATTCTGGATGGATTGACTGCATTCGAAGAGCGTACGAACCGAATCACTACTGTTCAGTGGCCCCCAACGGATTGCGGACTCTGAGCTTGAACCGCTGCCTTGTGGTTAGCTTTTCTTTGGAACAAAGGCTCCGGGTGGGGCTCTTCAAGCCAAAACCCCTTCTTTGGCATGGGCAACCGGAAAGTAACCTAACCCCATAACCATGAACATATAAACGTATATCAACTGTGTCAAGTACGCCCTGGGCTGTGGTGAGTGACCATTTCATATTCAACCACAAACTGATGTATCTAAACTAACAGGAACACAAAGGCTCTACGCTAACCAGTGCTTGTCTCCAATCTAGCCCCCAACCACCAGACGACAGTGAAACGCACTGGGCATCTAAACAGCATGCAATGCGTACGCGAAGTACTGCCTCGTGTGGTATTACTGCTAGCTCAGCTGCCAACCGCCGGTTCTCCACGAGACCCCTGAAATTTCTTGACGCTCGCTTGGAACTCCGGAAGCAACTATGAGAGGATCGCGAGGACTGGTGAATAAAACACGCTATCGTGATAGAACAAGCCGCTGCTGCCATGAACCCTCTAACGTTTTTCTGTCTCATTCGAGCAGCGGGTAGCAGGAAATCAGGCGCAGACGAACTAATCTGCGAGGCCAATAGTGAGGCAAAAATGACCTGCAACGATGGTCAAGACGCTGGGCTGATTATTTCCAATAGCAGTTCAACTGGTCACTCGCACCAGTGGCTAATTCTTTGGGATCCGCATATGCTCATTGGTCTGTTGACGTTTCTTCGCCTTCGGAAAGGTAAATCCCACTTGAGATCAAGTTCCTGAAACTTCACAAAGCATCTGGCCCAAACAAACTCCCTCTTGCACTTTTTTAGACGGATGCCTAGCCTTAGTTGAAGAGCTGATGGCTTTGTTCCAGAAAATCTGGATCAATAAGGTTGTCCCAAATGATTGATGTCTGGCTAATATCGTCCTCATGTTCAAAAAAGGCTCATGCATTTCATGTGCCATTCACTGTGGGATTAGCCCGATTCCTACTGTGTCAAAGTTGCTCGCAGCCAACGTTCTAAGCAAGGCGCGCAAATCAAATATCTGCGATGAGCAAGCTGGGTTTCGCCAAGGTCGTGGCTGTACCGCCAGATGCCTGAAATCCTCCATTAATACAGAAGGCCAACAGTTGTTGTCCTTTTGGACACCAGAGAAACCTTCGATTCACCTGACAGCTGCACTCTGGGACTGTCCATCGAGAGTTTGGCCGAGAAATATGTGAACATCCTGTAAGCAATTTACTGTCTAAACTCAAGCAAGGTTAGAGCTTATGGCAACGTATCGCCAACCTTTAGCATTTCAACTGGGGATGTTACAAGGTTATCCGGCCTTCCTTCTTCTATTCAACATTGCAGTAGACCATATCCCAAAGTGTGTCTTGATAGACTGCGAACATGTACACAAAACTGCCCCCAGGCATCCGACGTTGAAACACAGAGTACGCAGACGGTATCGCCTTAACCTGCGAAATTCCACAGGGAGTTCAGAACGTCATAGACAAATTAGAAGCTTCAGCTCGTCAGTTTGATATAGCTTTTGCACCTACTAAGTGTGAGATAATGCTGCGAAATTGGCAAGATTCTGCGTCTGTTCTCATCCTTGGTGATGAACTGCTGGAATTAGTCGAGAAGTTTATGTACATTGGGAGTTGTATCTGACCTGATGGAATATCCGATGAGATCATAAACCGCACAGCAAGGGCTCAGATGGAGTTTGCCAACTTACGCCACTTGTGGCGTCGGTATGATCTCAGTCTTTCTGTGAAACGTCGGGTGCACAATACCACTGTATGGGCAGTCCTGTTGTACGGCTGCGAAATCTGGTTTATCCACGCGGAGGATATTCATGGAGTACCCGTTTTTGACCATCGGTGTCTCTGAAGCATTAGCGACGTGTGATGAGAACACCGTGCCAGCAATGACAAAGTTCGCCAATGTATCTTTCGAATGGAAGGACTCTGTCGACCCTTGAACATACTGATCTCGTCTCACAAGCTTTGATGGCTCGACCAAATCTTACGAATGTTCAGTCATCGCCTACCACATCGTGCCTTGTTACAAGTGGTGGGTTAGGCTGGAAGCGGCAGCCCGATGGTCAGCGTATGACGGGTTCGGGGTCTGATGGCACACACTCTGAAGCTTGCTTCTTTGTTACCATACACACTACATTTTTTCTTCTTTTCACATTGTGGCAGGTTTGCTACCCCATGCGGCCATCGCGTGTTAATTACACATTAGTTATCTGGAGCACCAAAGTCTGGTATCACAACGTTATAGTCATCCATTCGAATTCGTCATTTGGTAGTGCGACGGATCGGCGATTTTTCTCGGGATACACCGCGAAAGTAGACAAGCCTCGCGAATAAGCTAGAATGAGCAGCATAGTGAGTGCCAAGGTGCAGCAAAGACTGTTCGATTAGATCAAAGTGAGTGGTAGTTTAGGTACCGTTAGACTCACCAATCTGGTCAAAATACGCCAACAAAAACAAAGAAGTTTTTATTTGCAGTGTGTTTCGATAAACGACGTTTCACATGATACCAAAATCTTTTATTATGCTTTTTATGACACCCTGAGATAGACTAAAAAATGAACAGCGTTTCACCTGATAGCATGAATGCGCAACTCTGTCGCCTACTACCAGAAGAGAAACAGCCGGGTAGTACATTCGGTGTCCGTGAATGAAGCAGATGATTACCATCAGCTACTGCCATTGTGCGTACCTCCTGAGCTCCACACATAAGTTCCGCACTTTAGTACAAAAGAAAACAATGCGCCACGTGGTGATCATCCTATACACCCGAACTATGGACACGAACTGATTATATCACCAACTACCGGTGTCGTCAAAGATTGAAGTTCATCTTTAGATAACCACTTAGAAGTAACTTGGGCTGTTGTCTGTGTCCGCCTCGTCTTATCATCTGCTGAAAAATCATACGCTAGCAATGATGAAGTGATCAATTGGAGAGGTAACGAAGCGGTCATAAGAAACGCTTAGCAAATGGCTCTGACACTCAAACTTCTCATGTTATTACAGTGAACTGGTCAAAGTCAACACTAGAAAGATATCTTGACAGTCGTGTGAATCTGCTGTGATGAAGTCCGTTCTGAAAGAGCACTGCGGATAAGGCAAAAGTGGAGTTCCGCCGGTTATGCAAAGCCAATGAAAAGACGGTGACCGATCACTCTAGCACGAAAAGGATCATCGCAAACTAAAACAAACTCACCGAGGATGCGGGAAAATCGTATTTCATAGCCTAGCAAGCTAAACAGACAGAGAAAGCATTTTACAGGGGAAGTGTAAAGTTCTGTATTTCCCGAATCATGGTTGCAATGACCGTCAACAAAGCACTAATGAAACATGGGAGAGGTGACTCACGAAGTCACATCTTGTTGCAACGACTTGGCGGATGCGTTGAGCAATTTGAAGTGCAATCCAAAGGAGCTGGTTCATATCACTCAGCTATGGACGTACATGGACAGTACGTTTATTTATGCCATCAATAATGTTCTTTCTTGTCGGAATACGAAATGACTCTGCCTCTATGTAACGAATTTTCATTGCTTCACTTTCGTAGTAACTTACTACGTGCATTTACACTTGTCTATTAATCGGTCATCTTGTGAACTACTATCATGAAAAGCGGTAGTTTTCGCAACAGGGATTTACTTTCGATATGCAAGTATACTTATGCAGCTGTATTTCGCTACCAAAGTATTCCAAAGCAAAGAATAGTGAACGGATTGAATTTCTCAGTCTGATCATAGCAGGGAAATGCACCACTAACGGACGAACATGGGCAGAGTAATTCCTACGGAATGAAGTTGATCAAAACAGCTATCTATATGAAAAAGATGCAATCGGTCGTGATCACCATGCAACTGGTAACAACGAATGCCCTGACCTCAAACCTGTAAAAGTAGCACAGGCTGGATCATGCGGAGGAGACGACAGAAAAGGTCAGGAGATCAACTCGTAAGTACCTGACCCAGAGCAAACATGTATAGGGTATAAGTGATTTTGTCAAGTGTTAGCAAATTGGTCGAAACGGTAAAGTCGCTAGGGATCAAGACTATTACTTACTTTTGATGCAGCCAGACCGCCAGAACCACCGCCGATTACTACCAAGTCGTAATCATATTTGTTTTGATTTACAGTCTCCAACAATTTTCCACTTTCGTTCAATTTTGATACAGCTGCGGAATCTCCTGTATAGGAAATGTATTGAACAGCAACCCTGACTAACCAATAAACTTTCCTCTCACAAACACTTGCGGAACCGTTGAAATGCCAGTCGTGTGTTGTAAAGCCTCCTGTATTTTGCAACCATCAGCTAAACGTACTTGTTATTCAAAATGACAGAACTTGCCCCTTTGATCAAGCTCAATTGTGGCATGTTTAATTTGCTTTTCTGCAAAGAGATCTTTTACCTGTATAGAAACGTGTATATTGGCTCAAACACGCATTACTCTTTGACAATATGGGCACCTGGACTTGCTAAAAACGATAATAGCAGCTGAGTCGATGGTTTTATGGAGCCACTGGTTTGTGTTGTCCGGAACCGGTGGCATTTTAGAGTGCTAAAGGAGAGTTTCAGAGGAGTGAGAAGATATCGGTTAACATGAGAAAAAATTGTTCAACCTAAAAAGCCAACAGCAGCATCGATTGCGTGATTGATAGAGAATGCATGCGCAGAACATTTAACACGCGTAGACAACACTGTAACAGTTAAAATAAGATAACAAGAATATAGTTATCAAAGATGATAAAGACTGAAGTCAGGGTTGCTTCCTACAACTCGAAATTTGTGAACGTATGAATAATTGTGGAATATATGAACAAGTGCCGATTAAAGCGAAAAGCAGAATCATACATAGCTCCTTTGAAGGTGACGCCTGATTTTTCAAGCATTACGAAATCAACCTAAAATTACGCTTAAGTGAGAGAGAACACCCGCCTTTCGTTTGTCAACCATCCGACTTTGTGTATAGTATATGACAGATGGGCAATGTATGCGAACGATCATTAGTATCAAAGACAGCAACACATCCGTGGTTAGCGCAGTTGCTTAACTGTAATATATCGAGGTTGCTAGCCTAGTCGGCTGCACTACATACAATTATGGGCAAAACCAAACTACAGTTTAATTTCAATTCACTCAACATTAATCCCACTGAAAGCCATTAAAAAGAATAGGCACACCCACTCAATTTATGCATTTGGCATACACCGACATACTAAATAGCATGCAGACCGACAGGTAAGACGAGTGCAAGGTAACCGAGGTTCAAATTCACGACATAGAAGCACACTGTCAACGTCAAGGATCAACTGAAACGGAGGAACAATGTAACGGGGGAAAACAAACGCAACCGACTGAATACATTATCGCACTCGAAAGTGAACAAAACAAAGCTCACCAAGTAAAAGTGGCCAGTGGAACAATTAGCAGAGGAATCCCAGAAAATGGAATGAACGAGAACAACGAAGTGCACACTCAAACACCATAGTTAATCGGTTTGATGATTAAAGGAAACAGTGAACCAAACATTTACACCGACCGATCAGGGAAGCTTATATTTTTTATGAACGAGCTGTCCTTGACTACTGATTCTCTTTAACACAAACACAATACATTCTGAAACTAAACTGGTCAGTCTATTATGAATAACGTAGACATCAACAACTGAGGTGGCGGACGCACCTTTGGAAAACCAACCAAACAACTCCTAACTGGCCCTCCGCTTAAGCTCAACGGAAAAGAATACATGGAATGCAGTCCGAAGCCATGCGACACAATAGCGATAATGAAAGGGTACAACTATTATACTTTTGTCTGTATAATACGTGAATGAACAGCCATGTTTCGCAGTCGATATTAGTCAAGGTTTTTACTTGAATATTAAAAAGCAATTATGCAAAAAACATCTGCCTTATAGCAGACAGCTAGACAAATACAAAAAGAGAACTTCTAACCAATAACTATCCAACTGTTCAGTATACCTACTGAAGAGGACGACAAATAATAGAAAACAGCAACCTTAACCGGAACGCAAACCTTCCTCTATTAAACGGATTAATACTGCATACTGAATCACTAGTAAACCATTGACGCCAGGTTCTTGGGCACTAATTTGTTCTCGGTCTGCCGGGCAACTCGTTACTATTTTCACTAGTGATAGTGTAGCAAACACTGTGCGTAAATAACCACTGCTGATAATAGGTAAAACAGCCTATATACCCTGAAGCCAGACCTACAGGAACGGAAGATATTTGTACATTATCCGTAGCTGACAGCCGCTGCTTGCCCATGACTTCACATGCATAGTGAAGTCACCAAATGAGCAACGATGCTATCAGACAAACGCTTTCCAGGGATGACAGTCTGAACAGCTCTGTATCGAAAGCAATCCATTGTCATCAATATGTCTTTCATGTGCCACCTCACCACTTGACTCAGCGCGTTGTTTAGGGAACAGAAAAGACACCTTAGCAGATAGACAATGACTTCGTATCAAGGCATGAGATGACTGGTGTGTATGTTCACAACTGTCGTCCCAACAAAAGCCCCCATGAAGACCCGGGGATTTAGAGCACCTAAATCAGAAATGCGATCGTCTGAAGGAATTTATTACATTATGAGTAGATAAGCATGTTCTCCTCGCTAGCTGTTCCAGCTGTGGCGTTGTTTAGTCCTATACTAAGCCGTTAAACGAATCTACCCTTAAAAAAATACAGCAGAAGACAGTTCATTGGATCGTCCGAACAGTTCCACAGTAAGTCGGTATCGACCGGGGAAATTGGGTAAAAAAAGACTTGCACACGAACTAGACGTAAATCAATGAAATTGCGAATAATATCCATAAACGTCAACGCAATCTTAGCCTAGTTCAAGCACGCCACAATCCCAATTACCATACTCGCACTAATGTTTCATGAACCGACTCCTCCGTACTTTATCAATTCAATTAGTGGCTCGTAACTCATTGATTCAGTGCTTAAAATAGACTCCAAGTCTATCGAGGAATAGAGTTAATCTGCTTTGTACAGCACTTTGGGGATATCATCATCATCATCATCATCATCACAGACAGCAATACATCAGTGGTTCACACTGATGCTTAACTGCCACACAACCACGAAGGAAAAAGGAAAGCAAACCCTGTGCAGGAAAAGAGAAACAAGATAGCGAGGGGACTTAACTCCTAAAATAATGACTACGTCTATATTCAAACATTCAGCATCAAAGTGCCTACCCCTTGCAAACTGTCGGGGAAGAACTCAATTCCCCGAAAATACCGTTTTATTTGCCATCGCA
>LUCH01005101.1:4510-17718 GCA_013368495.1 Paragonimus heterotremus | reverse complement strand
GACTCTGATTTGCGAAGGCCCCAGCCTGGAAGACCAACTTTATCTACAGTGGCCAACACATTCGTGAACGATTTCATTTGTCTACGCCAGATCATCATCTGTCTGCTTCGCATCTTGCGCCAGTCGGCCGATGCGTCGACAAAGTGTTCGGTGCGACAGACGATGAATTGTCTTCCTTGGTACAGGATCTAATCATCTAAGTCTGTGCAAACGTAAGGACTGTATAAAAGAACTCGTTTGATAATCACTACCTTCATTTCTTCATCGCTGATTCACTAGTGCCACCCGATACTGGCGACTGAATGCAAACATCGGTGGTCAAATACCTGAAGACGGTTCATGTCTTCTATTCTGAGCGACCAAGTTTCGCTGTCGTAAAGTAAAACAGCCTTCACTGTCGTCTTATACACGTGACCGTTAAGCGTCAGAGAGATATCCCTCTGCTGCCAAAGATGCCCGAGATTAGCGAACACAGCCTTAGCCTTAAAGATGCGCACTTCCGCTTCATTCCATACACCTCTGCCGCTGATGCAGCCTCTCAGGTACACAAACCGGTCAACAACCACTATCCAACATCAAACCTACATAATCACAACAATCGTGCAGAAGCACTTTGCATCTTGAGGCTGCAAAGCGCATTCCGAAGTACTTAGCACAACGCGAAATAGCGTTTAGCGTTGTTTGTGCCGTTTGGAAAATGTCAAACGGCAAAACCTTGTCGTCAGCATAATCAAGATCAGTCAGCATTCCACCAGGTAAAAGATGCACGCCGGCATCTGGTGAGTGTCGCAGACACTTCCATTATTTCGTCTATGAGAAAATCAAATAAAAATAGTGAAAGAAGATAGCCTTAGCGTACGCCGCACATGGTATTGAAACTACCAGAAAGTTTACCGTGAACCTTAACCTGAGTTGAAGTATGAGAATAAAGCACCAGCAGTGAGTTCACATACTTGGTCGGTATACCCCTGCGCTTAAGTGACTCTAGAAGTGTAGACCAGTCCACCGAATCGAACGCACCTTTATAGTCGAGAAATACGGCGACTGTTGGCCAGCGATACACATGACGCTGCTCCAGTTTTTGACGAAGAGTAAAAATGTGATCTGTACATCCCTCCTAGGGTAAAACCCTGCCTATTCTTCCCTAATGTTTGCCTATCGCGTTGCAATGAGTCGACGAAATATAATGGATGCCAGAACCCTAGTAATGACTAGGGTCAAACTAATCCCCCTGTGGTTTCTGTAAGAGACCCGGGCTCTCTTCTTGAATATGGGAACTAGTATCGAGTGACCACAGCACGGAGGGATGGTCTCCGTCGTCCACACAAGTTGAAACAGCTGAGTTAAGGCATCTACTAACACCTCTCCACCCTCTTTGAAAAGTGCCGGCACGATATCATCTGGACCAGCAGCCCTATTAAGACTGAGAGCCGAGATGCAATTGCTAACCTCAGTCTCAGTGGGTGGTTCCAAATCAACCGACTAGGGTACTGCAATACAAGTTTGTGGCGGCAACACGGTAGAAGGAGGCCAGTTAAATGCATCCTCTAAGTGTTCCGCCCAACGGTCTAATCTTTTGGACTTATTGAAAACGAGTGTGCCATCTGTGTCGCTGATAGATTCATTGACAGATGATCGCCTGAGAACAGTAGCACAGATAAGCTTGAAGAGTGTACTGATGTTCCCTGAAGCAAAAGCGGTTTCCATTTCTTCAACTTTCCTCATTAACCAAACCTCACGATCAGCCTTTAGGCTACGTTTCAGCCTCCTAGAACGACCAGGAGGAATGTTCCGTCTGGCTTCTGACAACTCCAGGGATTTCTCCGAAATCCGATGTCTGTTCAACCGACGTATCTCTGTGCCGCAAGCTAAAGTATCTTCTTCACGAATGGCTTATGAGATCTCGGTCCAGTAGCTATAGAGATGTTTGGAGTGAGAACTACTAAGGTAGCTTTCTGAGCTGGTTTGGTACTTGTGCTTTACCGACGATATGGCTTGTTTCTCAACAGCCAGTCGATGGGGTCGTTGCCCAGCAAAAGTGAGAACGAAACGTATCAACACGTGGTATGTGCTCTAATAAGAATGATAGTTCTAAATGAAGCCCAGCCATCCATAACTAACAGCTATGTGGTCTATCTGAGATCAGGCCAGATTCCGAGAAGTCGAACGTCAAGTATAACAATGACGCGCACAATGCCTAAAACTAATGCTGGCTAAAAGTAACTTGTTTAGTGTACAACCGTAACAGTCGTCTGCCGTTATCCGAGCGATGTGAGACTACCCCCAACCTGTCATCTAAACGAGACTCAACCTCACCAATGTGGCCGACTTGGGTGTTCAGATCTCCGGCCAGAACGACTATACCAGAACCATGCGCCGACCGAAGGAGAGCGGCCAGATCCGAATAAAACGCGTCCTTGACGCCGGTGTCAGTACAGTCAGTTGGAACATAAGCAGATACAATGGATAAATTTCTGGAAGTCTTGCATCTACAGCTAGTCTTAACAGAACCTGCCAAGCGGACGGCAGAGAGTCTACCGTTAACAGGAATCCAATCTACCAATGCGGCTCCGGCCATCATGCTGAAGACTATACCTCCTCCAGCCTGACCAGCAGTGGTGGCTGTTAAGTCATCCGAAGTGTATAACCAGTGTCGGGTAGATAGTGCGAGTGCTGTTAGTTCTATACGCTGACCAGTTTCCTGAATTGGTCTCTGAAATGCAGCAGACATCGATACTGGACCAGTTCGTGCGAGAGCGGCTTGTTGTTTTAGAGTGCAAACGTTGAAAGCACTTACATTAATTCGCATTCTGGGTCTAAGCAAGAAACGAAGGAGGCCTGAGGCTGAATGGTAAGAGGTGGGACTTACCCGCAAAGTATTACTATGGTTAACTACCTACTGTGAGACCTGCACAATAATCACCATATATGGGGGTCGGGTGGGACTTAAGAGTTAAATTTGATACGAAAATGAGGGATGGGATATCCAATAAAGACGACGGCGGATGATTCAGAAAACTAGAGCATCTATTGGGATATGCTTGAAATCGACTGAGGATTCATAATCTCGGAACAATTTGTGAAAAATCGTAATTTGGTCTACCAATATACTAACGACCAAATTGTCGATCGATCACAAGTTGTTCTGAAAACTAGGGTGGAATACCTTGAAGCCCTGTACCAGGCGGTGCTTTAATCCGCCATCTTCGAGAAAGATTGTTTTTGGTAGATATGGCACAACATACTTGTTGGTAGAGAAGATCGTTCCAATGGGATGGAGAATATCATAGGTAGGACAAACTAGTTTGATAAGCGGCCGATGTGGGACAGCGGATCCCAAACTGAATAAGCTCGCGAAAGTCACAACCATTAATTCCTGGGAACGGCTTCTTTCATACGGCTTTACATTTGTTACATTCGCCACTGATTACAGTAAAATGAAATGTGAACCTAGCTTAACCCCGTGACACAAAGCGTGACAGAGGATCATTCGTGGCGTTGCAACCGAACGGTATTGAAATGACCGATAAAATCTGGCCTGGCTTGGGTGACTGAATAATGATTAAAATAGCAATGGAAGTAATCAGACTAAATATATGGTGATCATTTTGGTAAAAAGTTCATCCACTGTTACAACGAATCATCGGCGGACGAAGCAAACATTCACAAGGTTCTAAAAATAGTACAAATAAAACGTTGGGAATCGCACGATTAAAGTTATGACAAACATGTTAAGCATGCTCTGCAAAAACACCATAAAATTACCGTGTGAAGGTTTGATTGCTTTTGGAAGAAGAAAGGTACGCAATATTTACACAACCGACCGCCCGTGTGAAAAAACGAGGAAAATCGCGACATAAATTGAGGCTTTCACCAGCAGGGATGGCACACGAATTGCAAACAGATCTGTAGCATAAAGTCTAAAAAGAGCACAGATGAGAAATAGCAGAAGTAGTATCGACCTCAGAGGGAAAATAAGAGTATCCCTGTACACAGGAGCGCTGATGAAGTAGTTCAAATATGCCAGCGGCACCTAAAATACCAGTCAATTAGCGGTCTTACAGACACAATGGAAGATTAAAAAACAATACACATGAGTTGATGGCCGCTTTGAAGACAAAGAAAACCGAAAAGGCATACACTGTACTTCAAGCAAAAGTGCCCCTTATCCAACATAAGGATCAAACGACCTCGTAAAAAGCACGTCAAATAACTTTATTTATGAGCAAACCACACCATCAACGGTATTCGCGACCGCTTCCACTATACACCCGTTGTGTATCAGGTCACTTACCCAACTGAGCAGCGTAGCACTTCTTACACCTTTTTTTCAAGCGACTGAAATGTGTACAATCGAACTTAACCTATTGAAGCGCGTAGGTAACACAAAACAAGAAAATGAATCATACATAGTGTGGTGGCTTCGACCATATGTGGAAATTATTCGTCTCATCTCATCCTCAGCACGTCTTTGCATATTCATGGAAGCTACACTGTTGACAGTAAAACTAAGGATGGTGAGCTCACTTTCCCGACCAACAAAAATAGCTCCTCCTACACGATAGACCCTTTGCGTCCATGAAACATCGGAGTAGTGAACTTCAGCAGATACTGTCCGCTTACTAAAGCGTGCACGCGGTCAACAGTACTACAACGATAAAGCTTGGATTCACTTGTCTATCATATTCCATGCGGAAGGTGATCAAGCATAGGGTTATGTAGGCTACAGTAACAACTTAAAGCCGTCCCTCAGTAAACAACTGAATGACGCACGTGCGTCACGTTCCCACAGTTTCAAATCATGGGGTCATTGTGGAGTAGCCATCTTGAGCCCTGAGACATATTTGAACGGCTTGTCTCAACATTCCTTTAAATTGTTCCTCGTCATCGAAGAACACCAGACTTGACGAGCAGATAACCATATTGTTACAGTTGCTCTCCATACATTCAGGCTGCGGAATACAGTTAGGTGAATAAAATCTCCCCACGACAACAGAGCAATGACAAACCACTAAGCAAACAATCGAGCAGCAAAAAGTCGTAAAAGGAAGCAGACTTGATGAACAGGCCTTAACCAGCTTGTAACCGACCCATACAGCTAAAATGCAAATAAGAACGAACTATACAGATGTGACACAAATAAACGTTCCAGTTACGCCGGAAGAATTTCGAGAGTTTGGGCCGGATCTGACCATTTTTTGGCATCATAGATGCCGCCAACATCCGCATTCACACCGATGATCTGAAATTCTGGGACGACAACGATCCGGGCGCATCAAAAACCTACAGTAACTGGATGCAGCGTCAATCAGAAAAGCGAAGCAGCCCTTTGGCAGCAGAAAATTTGCAGCTGGTGGGAATTCTACAAATATTATCACAATACGGAGGAATTAGGTATCAGTTTACTGCTTGGCATACACTCCGTTTAAGTCAGGAAACTTGGGTATTCGTTTATTTGTCGAGCTTGGTATTTGCGTTGCAAGCGTATCATCAGCGAACAAGGTGAAAACATCAGTGCGTACGTGTTTGAGAGCATAGATTTGGGCATCGATCACAGCTGCAAAAATCACTATTCACGACAATCAGGTCACATAGCGATTGCAAGAGGATGTGCACAGCTGACGATGACAGAACAGACTGTTCCATGTACGGACAAAATGCAGTAAAAACGCTTTGAGAGTTTGCGTAGGACTGCTGCTTGAGTATCTTAATCAAACTGTGATACTACCTTAAAAAAGAGTCAGCAATTGACTGTAAGGCTGGTCAAGGATTTAGCTTACATATCTCGGCCTTTATCCGGCTGAAATTCAGGAAAGCGGACCAGCAGATAATGTAATGGACCATCTGTTAATACATCTTTACCTGTCAGTTTGATTACATGGTTTTGTTTTCTCCATTTAGCTCCAGTATCACTGTTGTTGGAAAAACAAAACCTAAGTCCTGAATAACAAATCTTCTCTGTTCAATCTCGGTTGATAGCTGGCTTGTCGACTACCTAGCAATTTATTCATCTAACAATGTGAAATGGAACTACTTCCGTCACACGCCTCTGGATAATCTTTAAAACAGGTGTCCTTCTGTAGATGAGGAGAAGAAACAAGGGTCCCTTGCTCGAGATGAGGACGGATGAAGCTGTTGCACAGGTTTTTCAAACAAAATCGTTCGAATTCCCTAAACAAACACTCAAGAATGGCAACTGCGCTATTAACTTTCTCAACGTTTGCCTCAGTACTAGGAGAACTCGAGGTTGCCCGACACAACAGTGCCAAGGTCTTTTACCCTGTCCTTAACTTGAAGCGGTACTTCGCAAAGGACGTGAGAGAAGCTGTGCTTATGTTTGGTATACATAACTTTGCACTTGCTGAAGTTGAACTCGATGAGGTTCGTTTTAGACGATAGGTAAAGAGCGCTATTATCAGCCTATAGAGCATTAGTGTCGGAACTATCAAGCAGAATACACCAGATCTCAGTATCGTCAGCAAACGGCATTAAAGGAGATGATACTTCAGATGGCAGGTTACTGATAAAGATGGAGAAAAGTGGTGGCCCTAAGTTGGAGCCCTGTGAAACTCCGCTAGAACTGAGTCTGGCGGAGGAAAGGGAGAAACCCGTCCGCTCACGGTAAGAACGGCTTGACATCATCGTCATCTTAAACGGCAAAACATCAGTGATTCTCACTAATGCTTAACTACCACATGTGAACGGCTCGATGGACAGGATTCGAAACATCAAAAAAGCTACCCCTGACACCACAGAGATGGAGCTTGCCGAGTAAAACGGACTGATTTGCACGATCAGAAGCCTTGGTAAAGTCAAAGTAAACATCGTCAACCCCCTCTCCACTATCAGCAACAGTCCACAATTAGCAACAAATTCGTAATGCATGAGCGGCCATGGAAAAGAGCATGCTGCCTACCGCAGAAGAAAGCTAGTGATATTTAACATCTATATAGCGGGACATGAACTAACGCTTCGAGAACTATAGACACAAAGAATAGGAGGGAAATCGTACGACAGTTACAATGTTAGTTGCGCTGCTATCTTCAAAGACAGAAGTGATATTCGCCGACTTCCAGCCTTCGGATACCATTTCTATGGCAAAAGATGGTGCAAACAGGATGCTCAACGGAACAGCTAACTGTGTAGCCTCGTGTATAAGGACCTATCATGGGAAGCTCCCCATAAATGTCAACACTGTCGCGGAACAGTCCAGTATGCTGTTTGTAAACATAGTGCTGTAGAAGGCGGCCAAAACATCAGAAGCTTCATCACTTAAGCTCGTCAGCCCTTGCGGGTCGACTAACTGGGGTACACTAGCTTTGACTTTATGGGTTTTTGAAACATGTATACAGGCTTTTGGGATCATTGTTAAAACAATGGGCTAAGCGCCACTGGAAATTCAATCGACCTTTCTTGACTAGTTCGGTGTATTCACTTCGAATTCGTGCACAAAGACGGTGACCATCCGGATCCCTTGACCTTCTAAACCAAGCCCATGCCAGACGTTTAGTGTGAATCGTCTTTAACGTTCCGGAATACAAATGCTGTTGCGGTCTTTGACGAGTTGTACAGTAGAATGGTTTTAAATAACCTGTGACTTCGTGAATGGTATTAGTAAGGTGGTCACTTCATCAGCAGACAATGATAAGTTAAGTTGATCCCATGAAGCAACAGCTAGGTATGTATTGAGCCTATCCACTCTAATTCTTCAAGTTTTTGTTCGGGACGTTTGCTTTAGAAATAAGCTCAACACTACAGATGAAGTCGAAGGTTAATACAGCGTGATCGTCTAGGCCGAGCGGGGTGTTCACCAGTAAGTTGTCTATCACTAATTCCTCATTGGTAAAGGTATATTCTAAACGAGAATAGTCTTCGCGCCACCTTGTGTTCGGTATGGCCTGCAGCCCCAACTACGGCTAGAAATATTGGAGGGTTTGCTTCGCGGAGCTTTCGTATTAACAAGATTGGGAATCAATTTGTGGCAGATTAAACTCGCCCATTATTAGGATATGTAAGTAGCCTAGAGAGGGGATACAATTGAGCTTGGAAAGGGTTGCCTCGTCGCATTCAGAGCCAGCCAACGATCTGCCAGAGGTTGACAGTACAGTGGAGCACTACACTGATTCTGGAATGGCAGTGAGCACTGGGTGATACGGAGCACTAGCCCTGAGGGAGTTCTAGAAATAAAGAGCAACAGCACGATCTCTACCCATTGTTTTATCATTCCGAAAGAGGAGCATATTCGCCGTATCAAGCTCGGGATCGAAAAGATTTGATGAAAGCCATGATTCAGTGATCCCGACGACAGAGATATAGTTAGCGAGGTAAAGCGTACAGAGTCCCGTTGGTTTATTGGTAAGATTTTGGGAGAGTATAAACACACCTGACAGAAATTATTCTGAGTGAGTGAAGGTTGCCGGGTTTGGCAATGAACTGCAATTCTTGGGGGACACTGGACACATTAGCGGGATTATCGTCGATTCTGACTGAGCCAGTAGGGATACATCTTACTGGGACTATACGCTCATTAAATTAACCACTAAGCACATTTCGTGCCAGGTAATTAGCTCAATTTGTCACGTTCGTCTTAGGAATGATCGGGATGCAAGGTTACGTCTCCTGGGGTTTGATTGCGCCCGCGGAGAAAACGTTCAAGTATGTATGCAGTTTTTCTCGGGCAGTCACGGTAATTATCAAGAGTCGAGGTAAGAATTCATCTGGAGACAAGCTAGAGCACGAGATGCGCATTGTCTTGCAGAGGCACGTTTTCCAGCTTTAGGGCAGACGCACAAAGTTTTCAATGACTAACATAGTGTCCGGTGTTGTCCCCACACATACCAGACATTTTCATGATAATTACGTTACGAGAACGGTCAACAGTGGTTGCACTCTTCGTGGCTAGGTTTCCCTGTTGTCGCTCACTTCAAGGGATACCTTGTCATATTGAGGCACCGTCGAAGGGACGCAGTTTAAGGGCTGCCAAAAGGACTCCCTCAGTTTCTAGAGCATGTGTAAGAAAAATGCACACCAGCCTAGTTTTGTTTACATGTGTTGAACCAAGTTTACTTGCCAGAGAAGTAATGGAAATGGGACATGGAGGTTTTACTTGCATTTAAATACAGACAAAAAGTCAACGTTTACCGTAATGTTAATCGCGTAGATAAAGAGATGAAACAGGGCATTGCGGGAGGTCCTGTACCATAACGTGCAACCCGGCAGCAGAATGATCAGTTTTGACGAAAAGCATGCTAATATTGATTGAATGTGACAATGGCTGGACACCAGCCACAAGTGGCGCATATAGTCTGTCAGAACAGCTTGCATCGCGTTCAGGCGAGATTATCACACCTTGAACAGGGTGATGCGTGTTGGCACTGGCAGAAACATTCTACGGCTTGTTGCTTTTGCATGCTGGTTCACTAGTTGCGATTAACGATGTGTTAGTAGTAAATACAGACCAGCACATAGGGCACTCAGAAAACGGTCGACCATTCCCTAAATGTCCTATTACAATCCCACTCGGGATGATTAATTAATTCGTCTCACACGCAGCGTACGATAGTTATCCAATAAACTATATCGCAATAGTGTTTGTAACCGCTGTTGCAACAGCGTTATATTTCCCAATATTACGTCGATATTGCTGGATACTTCGAGTCAGCTTGATTTACTGACTTGCTGAAGCGGCTTGGTCATCCGTCTTCTAGCGTTTCTTGCTTCTGTAACGTGATTTAATGCAGCAGTAACGTTGAAAGAAGCCTTTCAAAAAATTCTGACGTTTGGTATGTTTATCAGAGGAATACATACAATATATACGTTGTTTATCATGTCCAGATGGTAATGTGAGGATAATGTACGCTTTTAAGGGGATGGGTTTTGATGAGCTACTGTGTATGACTAAAGAAATTGTAGTGGAGCCTTTGAAAGAAGTAAGCAACTTCCGGAAGGACAGTGAAACCCATGAGGATTCAGCATGTGATGCTGTCGTGCTGAGTAGGATTACATCTAATAACAGTTCAAGTTGAATGCTACTTCTATTGAGATAACCGTCAAAGATGGCTTTGACTTGGTTAATGGGTGCAAGTGAAGTTCTACCGGTATAAGCCCACTCAAAAAAGATCAACAAACACTCCAGTTGCATGCAGGTAAGTAAAACTCAGCATTTGTGTGCATGGTAATTTCAGCTATCTCTCAAAAAGCCAAGCAACTGCACACCTTTTCAAAATGTGAACATTAATGTAGACAGCTGCTTGAGGGGTAAGAACTCTGATTACTCGCCGTAATCAAATGCCAAATTTATCAGTGCCACGTTCACCGCCCTCGATGGAGTTTGAGAAGAAATTTACGGACGTCTGGACATAAATTCACCGATATAAAATATCTGCCGTTTTCTCGCGATACTCTGCGGATTATCCCGTCCAGTTTCCCAAAGATAACGCAGATACCCAGCTGCTCAAAGAAAAACTGGAGGACACTACGTTAATGGATATCCTGGTTATTTATCATTTGGGTTGTTACACGTATACAGACGAACTATTTAAAACGTATCCAGGAGAGTTCTCTTACGACTCGCACGAAAAATATCCTGGGAACGCTCACGGCCGATAAATTAGCAAACAATATTGATTAGACAGAGGTCAACAGTGAACCCTCATTGGCATTAACCCCTAAAGAAGACTATTATCGGAAAGCAAGTCTCTATTGCTTTATCCCACCTAAGATGTCATCCGCCATCAGTATCCTGGTTCAATACAAGCTTGATAAGGAGAAAGTGCAACGCTGAATGCGGAAGGTATGTGAGAGACACGAAGGAAAGTAATCACTTCGAGTGCCAGTAACCCTGAAAATGACGAGTGCTGAGTTTCTATTGCTTATTTTTTTCAACACACGGATATAGTTGATTAAATATAACATTCCTCTTTATATGACCATCTTATTCCCATGATTATATGCTCTCCAGAAACACTCATGGGTCACTGAGGATTTTCATAGGACGGTCGTGGTAGTAAAGTCACAGGAGACTTACTTAGTGGTCTCCAAGCGTGGTAAACTCTCGACAAAATGTAAATATTTAGTGGAAGTTAGGGAAACTAATTACAATACTATATGGAAGCCCGAGCCGTTTTCCTGAAAGTGCACAGTTAGGACTGTCACAGGAAGCTCAGGGGATACTCAGAGGACGGTCGTGCTGTATGGGATTTGTAGTGACCAGGGATCGTGTGGTTCTTCTAAGGATTCCAGCTACAACCGTGGTTCTCCGCTTGTCTGCTCTGTACTCAGGATTCTGACTACATCTGTTATAGGAGGTCTGATACGAACTCAGTGCCACTTTCTTCAATCATGCGACTAATTGTACGCACTGAATGCTTGCCCTTTTGATTTCATTTTTCGAGGTCGTTTAACCCGGGACTTCTCGAACGTTGTTTAGTGCACTCGAAGGTTCTACGCACTCTTCCCCTGGCGCACTTTCGAGCGCCACCGAGTGGGCTGGAACCCATCTCGTGTTCCATTTCATTTTTCCTCTTGGTTGTTGCCGTTGGTCCCACACTAGGCTATAGCTAAATAGTTATATTTCTAAACATTTTTGGAAATATACCACTTATACCCAAACCCTACCGCGTTCTTTCAGTTCGATGCTTGTGGAGAATATATTTTAACTACCCCTCAGGAAAGACGTTTCAAATTGTTAATGGACGAGGATGAAGCGCATACTCACTTCACCAGGACAGATTCTGAGGCGTGTTACTTCTGCATGCTGGCTAACCAGTTGCGACCATCAAAGTGTTGATTGGGCTTACCGAACTAGCAAACAGACCAGAAGATTGACAAGCATCGCAGTTGAGTTGGATGCAGTTCAATTCGGTCGCCCATAGTGCACGGTACAGCTCAAGAGAGACAACAAGGCAGGAAGTATGAAATCAAGCATGACAGCCAGTGTTGTAGCGCATGGTCCTTTGAGGAGACAAATTTAGTGCACTAGCTAAAAACAGACCGTCTGACCATTGTGAAGTACAGACGAGCCACGTTAGCCGGAGTTAGTGAAATTAGCTAACAGTATCAACTTTTTATGCCACCGGCAACTGATAGCTCAGTACACAACTACTACCACAGATGAGTAGCAAGACATTCTGGTTTACATATAAATGGAACATTACCTTTAACTGATCGCAGCTATCGCAGTCCCACAGCCTTTTCAGTTGACTCCTTTCGTAAAGGAGCACTAGACTAGGTTTTCGTTTTTATTGTAGCTTGCCAGTAGTGCATATTCTTGCCACGGCCGGGATTAGAACTCCGGCCACGCTTTTACGAGGTAACCGTATTGACTACTGCACCATTGACGTCATGTAACAAGGACATGCACTACTGACGAGCTACAACAGAAACGAAATCCGAGTATAGTGTTTTTTTCCTAATAGGGCCGACATGAAAGTCTATGGGGATGCGACAGACGCGATCGATTGGGGGTGATGTTCAATTAATATGGAAACTACAGTTTCTTGCTGCAGTCGAAATTGCAGCAAAAAAAGAGAGAGAAAAATCACCACTACAGTAAAATACAAGACTCTTACAGAAGCATAGAAGAACAACAACTTATCTCCCAATCCGAATAGCACACACGAAAGGTTTACGCACTTCTCGTATGATTCGCCTTTAATTGCTGCCAAGTGAGCTGGAGTCCATAACGAGACTGACCTGGTTTGCAACCACAAAGAACCATTTGAAAAGGTGGCCGGCTGCTTTAGTGGGAGGGAATTGTGTGAAGAACAGTACATGGTAACAAAATATAAGGAAAAATGAGGGTTAATAAACCTCAGTAAGCTTTTCATTTGCAAGACTGAGCAAGCACATATAAAAAATATCGTTATAGAGTGAGTATAATGTTGTAGAGGAGACTACTTACAAAGAACTACAAAGAAACCGCCACACGGGGCAGGCCACGCTCCCAGAGATTAATTCAATAGTGCCGCCAAAGGGACGGTTTGTATTAATCTCGATATTGGATGTCAGTTTGAAAGATTGAACTGATTATGTTTCCGTGTATCCTCAGTGTTTATCATGTAGGAGCTTTGATTTCTTTCACAAATTTGTAGTGGTCAGTATGGACGGCCGATCTGTTCAAACACGTAGTTCACATTTTGCTTAATGTTGCTGAAAATCATCCGTAGGGAGCAAAATCTGTCCTAAAACGGCGAATTTATGGGGGATCC